>WOGR01000118.1:0-32184 GCA_015342045.1 Leptinotarsa lineolata | reverse complement strand
ATATATAGTAGATATATATAGTAGATATTTAGGTTAGGTTTCTTTCTATCTTTGGATTTTAAAAGGTGCTTTGCTTTTTAGATGTTTCAAATATCGAGAAAGAATCTGAGTCATTTTTCAATGAGTATTTCAAAAGTAACAGCCTGATTAACGAAACATTTGACCACTCATTTCCCAATGAAACTATCAGTGAAACTGAATTAGAGAAGAGTATGTCATTAAATGAGAAGCAATTATTACAAAAAAATGAATCAATTGTTGATAACTTGAAGACGAACAAATTGACGAAGGTTAATAACAATGAAAAGTGTGTCTCACATTTGGATGGAGAATATGCTTTAAGTAGTGCTAAAATTCACCAACAGTCTGGAATAGAAAATGCGATTGAGTCAAAAGGCGTGGAGCATCAAGAAAAACACTTGGATGATGAAAAGGTGCACAGTCAAGGAGTTAAAAGAAAATGTGATCAATCGGTAACATTATTAGCATTTTTGAAAAAATATGATGACTTGAACGATGACAATAGCGAATATTGCTCAGAGTGTAAAAAAAGAATAAAACTAGAAGATATAACATTTCACAGTGACTACCACATGGCTCGAAAGTTACACCATCAAATAAATTATCCGTATGTTGAGAAAGAAACGGAACAATCCCCAAAAAAAAATTGCTCTTTGAAAACTAGGAATAATAAGAAAAAAAGTGAAGTAAGCATTCTGAAGTACTTGAATATGAATATACCTTGAAATAAATTTTAATGAATATTTACTCGTTTAATGACTTTATCAGTAGATTACCAGAAGGTTCAAATTTGGGTCCATTATTATTTTTGATTGTTTATCAACGATCTTTGTGAATAATTGAATAATACGTTAATGTTGACAAATATGAACATATGTGAATGATCGTATTGAATTACAAAATCAACCAAAACTATTACACAATTGGTGTGAACAAACTGACTTACCAATAAATGTAAGGTTCTCACTATAAGTAGACCAGATATTTTTCTCGATAGAATTCATCTTTTTGAAGTTGGGATGATTCTGCAAGGTTACATGGCTGCCAAAAGCTATGATACTCTCTAGGTGACTCCAGAAGTTATTAACAATACCACTTGGAGGGTAATGACGAAAGCCGTTGACACAAAGAAAACTACCAGTTGCACTAACGATAGGGATGAACACGATGTCTGACATGCCTTCTCACAGGTAACTGTCGTCTGAATCATCATATGCAGAGAGCCGGACTGTCGAAAGACAGTGTGTGTCGCGTCTGTTTGAAAAATTATGAAACCGAATCAGGTTTTCAGAGTTTGGCAGAACCGTACTCTTACCATTTGACCTGAAAGAACACCTACCATATAAAAGTACGGGCGTCGTAAGAAGCTGGGTTTATTTGGTTGCGGTGGACGGTCGAATAGACCCACTCACTTTCGACCTAACTACAATGATGATTTGGTTGCAACATTAATGTTGGACATGTGGACTTTTATTATATATGAAGATATTGAGAGATTACAAATATTAGTGCCAGTTAGTCTTCATCCAATAAAATTCTTTCTTCACTATTTGCGTATTTTACTGCAAATTTAAAATGTTTTTACTCACTGTTATACGAAAAATATGGTTTATTGTTAATTTCATAAATAAAAAGGAAGTGCTATGTTAGTCATTTTAATTACACAATTCAGAACAGTTAATACAATGTATGTTCTCTCATTGGAAATTACATTTTACGTAAAACGAAATTTATATACCGGTCATGATCTTATAATTTATGAAAAAGGAAACCAATTCTCCGACTTATCTGTAACCGCTTCCACCTCTACCCCTCTGGTAATTGGACCGGCCAGTGATTCCTCCTCTCGAAGAGTACTGTTGGTTATGCTCTCTTTCTTGAACATATTGTTCTGCATAAGTGGATTTATTCGCTTGAAAAGAATCATAAGTTTTAGCTCTTTTAGTCTGTTGGAAATCCTGAGAGCTATAACTACCTCCGCTATTTCTCCTGTTGCCGCTATCATAATCGTAGTCTCTATTATTTCCACGGTCGTTGGCTCTGCCACCACCGCCATAACTACCAGAATTGGAATTGTCGAAACCCCTTCCATAGTTACCTTGACTTCGGGAATTATCATAGCTCCCTCCTCTGCTACCATACCCGCTAGATTCATTTCCTCCGTATTTATTACCGACATTATAACTGCCGGCACTATCATAGCTTCTGTTATTCCCATAACCGGAATTATTGTAATCTCCGCGGGCCTGATTCGACTGGTAGTTCCCCCCTCCCGAGGAATACCCACCTCTATTTGAAACATAATTGCTGCCTCCTGAAGATGAGTAATTATTTCCTCCGCCCCTCGAATAATTGTTTCCCCCTCCTCTATTATAGTTTCCACCACCTCTATTGAAGTTGCCTCCTCCACGACCACCACCAGCCGGACCAGAAGATCTTTGTTGCCAAGAAGGCATTTCCGGAGGAGGTGGTGCTATCTCGGATGTTCTGCCCCCTCTGTCTGGCACCTAAAATGAAAAGTTGGTGTAGTTATGACTGTCATCTTGCAACATTTTTGTCGGTCGTCTTCTTGAATATATAAATGATTAAGGTTTTCGCGGCCGAGGTTTTCAGTGTCACTATTTTTTGGTTTGAAGGCCGTTGATTTTTGGAATTTCTTCATGACGTTTCGCTGAGCGCGAGTGGCAAGCTTTAGAGGTTTATACATCCTGAGTTAATCTCCGATGACTGAATATTAAGGTTGCGTAAATACGCTTTACGCAGCCTTAATATCCAGTCATCGGATGTATAAACCTTTGAAGAAGGTTCAAACCCGAAAAATAGTGACTCTGACTCTGCTACCAACGAACTATTTCGGATAAGAATTTTCTTTGGAGCACATGTATTTTTTCTGAGCTGACTACTCTGTGAATTTTTTATTAGTATCAGTTGTCCTGTCAATTGTTCACAATGTACTTCAACTAATTATTAAGGAAACAAAATTTGAAATGAATATGATGAAAATGACTCAAATAGCAAATAAACTCAAAAAATAATACTACAAACTAAACATGACAAATAATACCCAACCTATGTTTCAAAGGAATCCGATATGGTTGATTTCAGGAAATTTTACATTGTTTGCCGATGACGCCACCTTGTTATGGAATCATGAAGATAAAAGCACATTACACGGCATATATTTCTCTAAGGAATCAAATAATCCGAATATTGTTCTTTTAATCGGGCATTGGCTAAAGAAGCTTCGTCATCTGGAGAATTATACTCCTCTCTCTAAATTTTTCAGAAATGCCTGATATGGTGGCACCACGATTTTAGTTAAAGTTGGACAATTATTACTGGATTTTTATGTCCATTTATGATTTTTAATAATAACCTCAAAATTTCGATTCATCGTTTTTAAGAAATGTATTCCATCATTTTTTCTAAAGTATTACCTTCAAACAATCAACTATATTTTTTATCGATTGAAAGGTCAGCTTTTTCAGTCAGTTTTTATACTCTAGAAGCGATCAATTACCTACTTCTGTAGAGTATAATTATGTAAACCTTTATTCACATAAGTTCAGCTACTAACTCTTGCATCAATTTTTATATAAAAATAGATTAATAGAAAAATATCTGCTATAGCACTCGTTGAAATAATCTAAATTCTCTGTCCCCACAATAATCTAGATTATTTGATCTATTACTGGGTAAAACTGTACACTAAATTACCAAATGAGAGTGACGAGAGGAGCTACAAAACTATTGACTGAAAAGTCTTATCAAAGTTTTTCTGAATTCTATAGTGATACATTTTGAATGTGTTTTCATCTTTTATTTCTCTTTTAATCGATAGTCTTCAGACTTATTTCGAAACCGAAACGTTGAACAAGGCAAAGTTCAGATGCAGTTTATCCTGAACTTCAGACACTTAGACCTTACACTGTGGAAACCTACTATACAGCCACTTCCAACAGATTTCGAATCACAAGGGTTATTTGACTAATGATAATGAAGAGGCAGACAAAAAAGTTTTTTCTCTAATGGATTTATAAAGTTTACACAAAAAGATACTTGCCTGACCAATTATCACTTTATTAAGCTCTGATCTTGTATTTTTCCTCACTGAAGAATTGCTTGTTTTTTCAATGATAGCAATGTCAGTTCTGGCTGCTATTAGATCAGATAAATCAACATCGGGATCAACTTTTAAGAGTTTACGATTCTCGTGGTAAATTTTTTCAAATAAATCGTCTTTACCTCTTGTTCTATCAGACCACTACAAAATCAAATTCAACATCCAGCATATTTTGAAATTTCAAACCATAAAAATACCTGAAAAGACTGTATAGTGACATCCAACCGAGTAAGCAACATTTCTCGCCTTATTCTATATTCCTTGTTCAAATCATTTTGAACACCATTAAGAATGCCCCATTGTTTTTCTGAAAGAAACCCATTGAATATTCCTTGACCAACAATGTCCGCTCCTGCTTTATTCAAAACTATAGGGATGGTGGGTCCAAGTTTTTGGAACAAAGTAGTTATTGATATATTTGCTGGAGGTTTAGGAAAACGTAGAGTTTGTAATATTAATCGCATGTCCTTTCCTTCAGGAGTTTCTTGCTGCAAGGGTAATGATTAATTTATTCAAATGAAAACTTTTTTCAACCCTACTGCTTACAAGTTTCAACTCAATCTTTTTTTCAGGCCTCTTATCTGCCATTATGCGTGCTCCCATTAATTCGGTTAATAAGTAATCCAACAATAAGAGTCTATCCGAAACATTTTGTAAACGATCCGAAACGTGACCATACGTGAGTGATTTGTAAGGACAATCTGAAAAAACTCTAGATTCAACATTTGAGAAAGGAAAAAAAGTGGTTCAAGTACTACTTCTCTCTAAAATAATTGTTGAAAACAAACTTAACATGAAACAATGATTGAGAAAGCATTTTCTTCTTTCATTAGTAATTACAAAGCACTATATATCAATATTGCATACTTAATTCCTTCAAAAAGGAAGTAATTTCCATTATAAATGCCACAGAATCCTCGGGGCATGTTATAGCATTAACCTCTTCGTCGATACCTTCAAGAGTACGAATTTCATTGGTAATGAAATTAATAACCTTGGTATATTCTATACTTTTTGGTCCTCCTTCTATTGCTTGAGGAAAATGTGGCTTCTGAAGGAGAAGTCCAGAATATCTAAAAAAAAGTAATATTTGTCAAATGAAGTATCAATTTCTTGTCAACATATATATTTATTCTTGATATGAAAACAAATATAAAACAGATACTGCAATGGAAAGGTGCATTTTACATGTTCGTCTTCTGTTAAAGTACTGCGGTTTGTATTGGGTCATACTTTCTGGCCTATTAATACTGAAATATCTACCTTCAAAAAAAATATTGGTGACCTACCCAACTGTGTCCAGAGCATCTAATATTTTCTCCTCTAATTTACTCATTGTGAAACCACTACTACTGAGAGTTTATTAGGAAAACAGATTTGTCTTCAATCAGTAATTCTCCGACAGAAAAACTTAAAATATGTTATAACACATTAAGCCGCTATCGAATGGGGTTAAGCATACTCTTTTTTTTTTTCATAACATCATATTCATAATGCAGAATCCAGAATTTAACTGACAGATGACAGGTTTGTATGTATGGATGACAGATGACATAAAACGATTTAACGACGATTTTTGTTAGCCCATTAGACTAAAGCGCAGCAGTCATAAAATGGTATAAAAATATAAATTTAAGAGTTATATGGCTAAAACCCATTTTAGTCTTTGATTCTTCGTCACTGAACGAGTTTTTAAATTCACCGATGAGCAGTGTCACCAATAAGACAAAAATGCACGAAATCTGAATATTTTTATTATCTTCGCACATTTCTTGCTCTTTTTGTTTTTTAATTTTTTAGTTTTTACGCATTTTCTGTGCATTACTCACCCTGCTTTGCTTCAGAAGATCAACTTCATAAAACTGCAACCGCAGCTCTCCAATAAAATATCCTCGAAATTTCCAGTCCCTGCAACTCCTAGTTCGCTGTATATCTCAATTGGCTCTGAAAAGAGCTCGAGATATCGAAGAATACGAATTCAAGTTGAAGTATCCACTCGAAGAATCTCCAAAGTTTCAAGCCTGAAAACTTTTTCCAAAAATTTCCAAGTTTCGGTAAAATTTCCTCAGAAAATTCCAATCAAATTTCAATTTCCAGTGTCGATTTGTCCGAAAATTTCTATTTCCAAGTTGTATAGTACAGGTCCAAACTCTAAAACCAACTAGCTAACAGGTCTTGAGCATCCTATCTTTATACAAAAAATCTGAATTCTATTCGCCCAATCCGCAGTCAGTATTTATCCTTATACTCAAGGTAAATTCTCTTTGTCCAATCAGTGTTCGAGAAAAACGCGAACACTCAGAGGGCCTTTCGATCACTTTTTCGATCGCCCAAGTTTGAAATGAAATTCTGGCAAAACGCCGAACGGCCTTCGTGCTCGATCGGGAGTTTTCGGGTCCAAATTGTTTTGCTCTCACCTAACGGAGAAATCCACCTGAAAGTTATAAAAACTCTCATTACTCAAATCTAAATAAAATTTGAACCTTTCATGCTAGAAACATGATTGAGGTATCAAACGAAAGCTATTAGAAAGACCTATCGATGCTTCTTGGAAGAAAGCTCGATTTCCCTAGCTAAATTTTTCTGAAAATGTCATTTTCAGAAAAATCAACATTTTCCCTAATAAAATTAACGAAATTCGTTAATCTTGTAAAAGATTTTTCCTATCTCTTAGGAAACGATATTTCACATCTTGATTTCCATAAACCAAGCTGAAATACCCTGGAAAAACGGTTTTTTCCACGTTTTCCAATTGTTCTCTCAAAGTGGGCGGAGCTTGTACTGGAGCTCAGGAACCAAAATTTCAGTTCTGTTTCAAGACACAAAGCACAGAATATTGTTTGCTATTCTGTGCTCAGAGTAAATATATTTTTTATTACTCCGAGGCATTGTCTAAGGACTATAATGGTAAAGAATAATCAACACATGAATCAATGCTCATATTACAATTATAATAAACTATAAATATTGAGATAATATACACGAAAGAAGAAAATTATATTTATAAATGTTGCCAAAAGCGGCAAATTACTTGAAAAATTTTAGATAAGCAAACGTCGACGATTATCAAGGCAATTCACGGCGCATCCAAAAACAAACCGCTCTGACTCGATCATGCGCTCTGTGATTTAATACCAAAAAGTGGGAATAGTGACTTACTAGGTCTTTTCTACTTGATAGTGGAGTGAAGAAAGAAGTAATGGTGGTATTACTAGTTGTGAGAGTTTCGTGATATGAAATTTTCGATGCATTAGTATTTATCTTTGACAATTTATTTCAAGTGCAGTTCAGTTGAATAATTGTGACGGTGAGAGTGTAGTGAAAACTATGTTACATTTGGAGAAACAAATCAGGTCACATCGATCTTTGCATTAGGTATATAAGTAGGTACCTATTCCCCTAAAAGGAATAATCGAAAACTGATATCGTCCTAATCTACATAGCCTTAAAGATCTTCTCAAATGTCATATCCAGGGCGTCCACCCATCATGCAAGGCCTTCCCATGGCTTACATGTCTATGGGGGCGCCTGCACCCCAGTTGATGCCAGCAGTTATGCCTATACAACATGTGAGTGTTCTAGAAACATATAACCTTAAAAATAACTACTCTAATTCAACTCCAAGTACATTTTTTAGCTTTCTTTTTTTTCTTTCAATTTGTCCCCTTTCATTATATTTATCAGATTTAAGGGCGCCTGTTTCATAAAACTACAGTATTTTACTAGTGTCATTTAAAGAGTAGCAGCCTATGACATACAAGCGAAGAACATTTTGGCTTGAAATAAGCTACAAATGACGGCTTTGATTTCACTAAGAAAAAACACAAGTATTCTACGATAGAATTAAATATCTATTAAGAACTCTAATATTACACTTGTCATCGAAGCATTGTCAAATAAGTACCTCAATGCTTGCCAATGAACACAATCTAAGTATATGTAACTTTTTATCGACTTATACTAAATTATTATTTTTTCATTTTAGAATCCTAGCTTTAGGTCAGCTTTGTCATCAAAGTTTTGTATTCTTCAACAATTAAGCATTTTTTGATTGATCGATTGATATTTTTTATTAATGGCTGGTTTTGTGGAATACAGTTGATTTTAAGTTAGTACAACCAGCCCAGTAAAGACTTGATAAAACTCAAGTGTCAAAGTTTTTGTTAGTGATATTTGTTGAGATACTAGCAATTTATTTGATATTAAAAAATTGGACAAATTTTTTTTTTCGAAAATAACATTTTTCTACCTTGTTTTCTAAGAACAGTATACAGCACAGTATGTAGCAATACCTCAATCTGAATGATTCAGCTGCATTTATGAATTTTCTCGTTAAGTTCTGAACAAAAAATGTTTTGGTCAATTGTCTAAAAATGCTTAATAATGCTTATATTCGATTAGATTTTGCAGAGATGTATTTTTCTAATCGAAAACATTGTATAAAAAAGTTGTTTCATGTTTTGGAGCCACAAATTTCTTCGTTTAAGAAAAATTGATTTTATTATAGTAAATCATAGATAAATAAATATAATGATAAAATATTCCTTTCAAATATGACAGAAAGTGGCATTATCAGATTATTTTCTGGGAAAGATCATTACAGTAGACATAGACGATGAGCATGATAAAAAAAACCCTTTGGTATTTGTAATGAAATTGCTGTGCAATATAAGGTGCACTGTTTTTGGGTCATATAAAAAATGAATTTATAATTTCTCTGAAACAATAAATTGCACTAAAAATCTCTCAGTCAGTCTTGTAAAAGGAGAGAAAGTAGTATTGAGAATGTGGAATTTGTCAAAATAAAGTCAGAAAAATTTAAATGATGTCTCATTTAAAAGAAGGCTGAAATGGCTAGTCGTATTTATTTACACAGCAAACAATTGCGTTTACTGTGTAAACGCGATTTACTGTGTAAATACGACTCTAATAGAAAAAATGTCCCAGGTTGAAAAGGAATTACACAAATAAAATGCAGTAACCAAAAAATAGTATTCTGATTGCACGCATATATTTTAGGTGATGGAAAATATTTTTCTATCATCAACTGATTGTCATTTATTTCCAAGAGAAAGGTAAATCTTTGTTTTCTACAGATGGTGCCCATACAGGTTACCAGCGCGCCACAAATACGAGCTTATCCCAAGCTCAATCCTAACCGAGAACAACAGAAGCAGATACAAGGACCAGCTGTTACAGTGTTCGTTGGTAAGTTTTGTATCTTTACATATATTTATGTTATTTAATTTCTTACAATTTGTTCAGGGAATATCACAGAACGTGCCCCAGATGCCATGATACGGCAGATTCTAGCAGCTTGTGGTCATGTAATCAGTTGGAAGAAAGTAAAAGCTTTTGGATTCTGCGAATTAGCTGGACCTGATGCTGGTCTTAGAGCTGTTAGAATTCTACATGATCTCATGATAGGGGATAAGAGATTAGTTGCTAAGGTTGATGCTAAGACTAAAACAGTTTTAGACGAATATAAAGGTATTCTTATTTTCTGAATTCGAATATTTATTTTATTCATATTGCTTCATTTACATTATTGGTATTTAGTTGAGATCACTTTCTTATATCGAACTGTGAACTAATGATATTTAATTGTACAATTCCGATTCAGTTTTTCACAAAGTGGATGAAAGATCTTCCAATTTGTATTCAGTATAAATTTCTTATTTGAAAATTCAGAAGCAGGATTAAGCCAATATTATTTTGATACAAATCTCCAAAACGTAAGTTTTCTTTATATTTGTATATCGACCTATGCAAGAAACATTTTATATTCCATTCTTTTTTTTTGAGCTGAGAGACGAAGAAGGCAGAAGGGGTCAACTTCTCCCCTCCAGGATGAGCCTGAGGAGGAGGAGCTTGATGAAGAAACTCAAGCTCTAGATGCTGTTGCTTTGGAAAGAATCAAACAAATAATTTATGAATATCAAGAAGAGATGAACAACTTTGAGGCAAAAAAAGAAGGTGAGTTGACAAATTAGTTGAATGTTTACACATGGTAAATGTTATTTGCGTTTATAGAAGAAGTAATAGAAAAGTGGAACAAGGTTTTGGCAGAAGCTGAGGTGGAGGAAGAGAAACGAGATTTAATTACCAGGGAAATAGGAAAATTTCGAGAAATTATGAAAGTAAGTATCGAGTATTCAAGACTTCTCGGACAATAACTTTAATTTAATGAAAAACATATTTCCACATATTTTACTGAATCTTTGCTACTAACTTGCATTCCATCTCTCGAATGGAGTCTTATAGTGGAAGTATGTCATTCAATTGTCTTACTTTGGGCGAGTATCATTAATGGTAGGGAAGGGGGAGTTATATCTTAATTATTTGTGGGTATTAGAAGTAAGTTGCGCTCATATGGTGCTTGAAACCAAACAGGCTTATGGAATCGGCGCAGTCCCACCTAGGTTCGGCCCAAGGCGCCGCTGGTGAGTAACGTGACCACTGTTAAATCCACTCGATCAACATATTCACATCACATGTCGACTAATCTTCAAGAGTCTCGAACTTATTTTCCTATCACAATTAAAATCAATATTTAGAAATTAAGAAAGACTCTCGTTTGATACTTTTTTACTCGCTGAAGCCTACATATGATGTGAATGTGTTCCATTTTTTAGTTTATTGAAATTTGCAAAATATTTGAACATAAATTGTAACATCTACCTTGTATATGTATACATATACTTAGTGTTGAAGATAATGTGTAGATGAACTAAATTTTAATAAAATATTCTTTATTTAAAATAACAGGATATAACAATGTCAAGCAGTAACAAAAAGTGGAATAATTTATACAAAATCGAATTAGACAAATTTTCAATGAGTAAGTGATAATTTCCGATATCCTTTTCAAATAATAAAATATATTTTATTACACATTTAAGGATCGAATCTTGTTGTTGGTAACATAATATATTCCAGAATTACTCGTTTTATTCATGCAAAAATTGTAATAAGGGCTGCCAAATTGGATATTTTTGATGTATCTGATGAAGAATTCAATATTCTTGTATCGGCTTCTTCAATAAATTGGGCCATATGATTGATTGAACATGTCAACATAATAGACCTTTACACCTTCCGGAAGTAATACCCAAATTTTCCATTTCCAAGTAAAATCGAAGTTTCAAAAATGATTGTGACATCACTACCGTTCATACTCACCTCCACGTACCGTAATGTATATGATTTTTGTAAAGAAGAAAAAACTATATGAACGGACATAGGACATAACTATTCATAATGATTCTTTATTTCGATTTCAATAACAACTTGGCAGTGTCGCACACACAGCCAAAAAACAAGATATCCCAAACAAAATAGACATTTTTGTAGAGAATTTTACGATATCGAGAAACTTTTCTGGATCTTTTTCCCGTTAGCTCTCACCATATGCAATCGCCATTTACGATGATGTATTTGAGGTCTGTACAAGAATTCAGCTTGTTGGAAATTTAAATTCAGACCCTTTTCCGTCTATTTTGTTTGGACTAAAGAATACATAACTATGAAAACTTTTATAGTGTTTCCAAGTTCAGATAGAATGTTAGTGACGTCACGACCATCGTTTTTATTCGATTTTGATAAAAAACTGTTGAAAATTTTGTTAAAAATATAAAATGGGGTACTATTATACATGTAGTTTTCGCTTATGTGGTTATCCCAATATCAGTGTAAAGGTCCATTATATAAAAGATAATTTTTGTTCGGAGTAGTTGACATTATTTTTTTTACTCTGAAAAGTTGTAATGGAACTAGTGTTCCACTACAAATTGTGGAATAATATGAACAGCATTACGAAAATAACTTACATCAAGGTAGCATTTTATGGTATTGCTATGTTAGTAAGCGGATTGAATGAATGTTTTGGGAATTCTTGTTACAATTTATGTTGTAAAAGTTTTACTATTTAATGTGAAACCACCCTATTTTATATTAGTTGTATTATAATTATGCTGCGGTTCGTATTTGTAAGTTACGTTCCGTAGCTTAACTTTCATTGTCATCGATATTGTGGAGTTTCGAGTTTTGGATCTGTCTACCTCTCTCTCTAAGGAATTCCATCTTCAGTTTTCAGTGTAAGTTTTAAACGTTCATGTAGAGATATTTTTGTCCTTGAAAAATAACGACACTTTTACAGTGAGGTGTTGGCGACATGAAATTATCCAAAATCAAAACTTTATCAAAATGTGATTTATCTCTGGAGATTCCTTAATCTTCATTACTATTTTTTTTGTCAAAGTGGCAATTTTCTTTACTTGCCAACACTTCACTCAAATTCAATCATTGTTTAAAAAGTATTCAATTGCAACACTATTTTTTAAACTTATCATGTAATTGTACTATGTTTTGAATTATTTCAAATTTATATTTTGTCTCTAGACTGAACTGTGTTCGTATTCAATTTGAAGAATAATTTCATCTCAGTTTTGGTGAAAGATGCATATTCAATTAAATTGACCAAAGTATTCTATTCTGAAATACATATCAGTTCAATTTTTTAAGTCACAATATTTAGGTGTTTCATTCAGTTTTATATTCCTTATAAATAAACATGTAGTGTACTAAACGTAACCTTAATTGACAATGTTGTAAATAAATAAATAAATAAATGAAATTAAATGTAAAAATAAATGCATAGATACAAAAAACGACAAATATCTAAATGACAAAAGAGTGAGAAAATCTGGACAAAAAAACTTTATTTTGAAAAGACGGTATTGATGATTTTACTTTTTATTCAACATTTTCAATGATCTTTCTTTTAAAACCATTTTTCTTCAATTAACTTTATTTTTCCAAAGAAATAATTCATTTTATGGGTCTGGTGATTTATTTGTTGTACATGATGTAAAACGAACAATGTTATCGTGTTCTTGATAGGAAAAATTGACATAAAATGAATGTATTGAAAATACGTTTCCCGATTTGTGATATTCTTGTTTTCAAATTTTGCATATATATATTTCTATTTGTTTTTATTCATTCTGTTCAAAAATTTCTGTACTAATTTCCTATTAGGTTTCTTATTCCTAGTTTATATCGAGTTTTGTTTTTAAACAAATGAATCTTTATCTATATCTAATTTCAGAGATACAATTCTTTTTGAAAATTGGCATTCTATCACTTTGAATAATGATAATATTTATTGATCTTTAGAAACGCAAAGTTATTAGACACGTTACTAGAGAATATCTGAAATCAGTCCAAAACTCAAAATTATTCAAGTTGAAAACAAGAAATATATTGATGATGATGTATCAGTTGTTTTAATTGTCGAAAGGATATCAGTTTCTTTTCAAATATATTGTTTTTTCTCTAACTTCAATACAAAGATGCTTGTAAACATATCGAAATATTCATTCAATAACATATTCGAGTCTCTAATCAAAATTGAAAAGGTTTTTGAAAAATTTCTTGATTTTTGTGCAGACGATATCTGCTTTAGCTTATAGGATTGAATGTTTTCCATGAATAGAGTTTTCAATTACAATATTTCAAAACATGTAAGTAAATCAATCAATCTTAATTTTGGTCTGTAAAAACACTAACTTTTATGAAACTTCACTTACAGCATATATGATCTGTACAGAGAAAACTACGTGAATAAAAAAGAGATACAAGTAAATCTTGAAGATAACTGGTATGCATCTTTTCCTAATATTAGTGCAGACTGACGAACGCCTAATTGAAGTATTTTTCTTTTTAGAAACAAGAAGAAGAGAAAGAGGTTCGCAAGAAGAAGGAGGAATTAAAAGACAAACCTCGCGATCGGGAAAGGTCTCGTTCACATTCACCAAGTCCGGCAAGGAGGAAGGACAAAGAAGAGAAGCGAAGAAGGCATTCTAGATCAAGGTAGCTAGTTGAAACCTTTCAATCAGAGTTGACGATTTTACACATAACCTTTTGTTTCAGATCACATGAGAAGAGCAGAGAGCGGGAAAAGGACAGGGAGCGGGAGAAAGAGAGAGAACGTGAGCGCGAGAGAGAAAAAGAAAGAGAGCGCGAGAGAGAGCGCGATAGGGAACGTGATCGGGAGAGAGAAAGAGAACGAGAGCGAGAGAGGGAACGGGAACGTGACAGAGAACGAGATAGAGATAGAGGCAGAGATAGAGATCGAGATCTTGATGACAAAAAAAGTACCAGAGACTTGATGAGGGAAAAGGAGATGGAAGAGGAGGCTAAAGAGAAGAAAAAGGCCGAAAGAAGGGCTCGAGAGAAAGAAGCTGCTTACCAGGAAAGGTTGAGGTGAGGGATATTTCGATTTTTTTTCAATTATTCGTTTAAATATCAGCTGACTCAAATTGTAGGGCTTGGGAAACCAGAGAAAGGCGTAAATCTAAAGAATATGAAAAAGAAAGGGAAAAGGATAGGTTGAAGGAAGAGGA
Source organism: Leptinotarsa lineolata (assembly GCA_015342045.1). Classification (NCBI taxonomy): domain Eukaryota; kingdom Metazoa; phylum Arthropoda; class Insecta; order Coleoptera; family Chrysomelidae; genus Leptinotarsa; species Leptinotarsa lineolata. The sequence continues at coordinate 17,634 of WOGR01000118.1, read as the reverse complement.
ACGAGAACACGATGCTAAAAGACTCAAAGAATTTTTGGAAGATTATGATGATGAACGGGACGATATAAAGTATTATAAGTAAGCTTTCATTATGTTTGTCTGGAGCATATTTATTTTTTCCGTGTTGGCTCACTCTTTATTTGTCAATGTCAGCTATTTATGTCGTGAACAACGTCACAATCAATGTGACCTCTAATACTAATGACAAATAAACAGAGTAGCCATCTTAGAGAAATACATGTGCTCAACTTCTTTTCGAATATTTCCTTGACAAATTAAGACGAATTATTCTATAATTTTCCTGAAACTAACGACTAACAGTGCGTTCAATAACACTATCATTGCTAAATGCTTGGTTAATTTTTCGGGCTGTTTCGGCAGCGGTTTGCAATTTGATTTTATAGAGAAAAATTGGCTGAAAATCGCTGAACTCGTGTAGTATCGAGCTGAAAATAGATAAAAAATTAAATTTCACGAAACATTGTCATTCACCTTTGAAAAATCAAAATTTAGAAAAAAATTAACAGCATCAATGTCTGTCAATCAGTATAATCCACGACACAGCTACAGAAACACATGACATTGAAACGGACAAAACTTTTGAAACAAACCAATACTAACTCCATTTCAGAGGTCGGGAGCTACAAAAAAGAGTTGCCGATAGATTGAAAGAAGCCGACCTAGACAATAGGGATAGATTGAAAGAAAAGGAAGAAATTGAAGAACTCAAAAATAGGATATTTTCCGGCGAACATGAAGATCCAAATGCCGAATTTGAAAAAGTAAGTTATGTCACATTTGTGTTTATTCAAAAACATTCTGCTCTATATTCTGGTGCAGAGATGATGGAAGATCTTCCAAAATTATTTATTTTTTTTTATAGTTTTAGATTTTTTGTGATATATTCTAAATTTTTTTTATATTGTTTTTATTTTTTCAAACCTGATAATTGAAAAAGATAATCTTAACTCTTATATCTATCAATTTTGAAGACTATATACAATGGGTGGAAGATAAGAAGAGCCAACATGGGAAAATCTGAAACAGTGATACAAAGTCGGGTAAAATAGGAAAGAGCTGCTCATTATTATGACTTTTCTAAATTTATTTTTTAAACGATTGTGGTGATACATCTTCGACGTTGTCGCCTAAAAAACTAAATTATAATGGGCGTTTCTAATTTTTGGTGATGGTTTCTCAGAGACGAAACGGCAGATTGAAAATCTGCTGAAGCAATCTTATACAAAACGTTATTTAAATAAGCTCTGAAAATGTCAACTTTTTCTTAATTCAACTGACATTGTCTTGGACAAAGAGTATGAGGAATTTAACTCAACTAAGAATATATTACAATACAAACAACAAATCTTTTGCTGACAACTTACACTATAACATTTTTGGTGTTAGATTCTCCCAATAAAATATTGTTGGGCCATTGTGAATCTTACAATTGCCAAAGACTTTTTTATATCCAGAAGAAGTATATTTAAAAAATCGGAAATATTTCACCTTTTTTATTTAGTTTCACAATATTTTTGAAAACTTGTTCAAAATTTTGTTGACAATTTATTTCTAGTACATAGACACTTGTTGAGTTGAAACATTGAAGGACTAAGAAATGCAAAAATTAGCCTTGAAACACATTTGTTGCGACTTTTTCTTCATGGAGCCATTAATGAGTGCTAATTCACCAGATGGTGACAGTTTCAAATAAACTTACGTGAAGCGCTCAATCAAAAATTTACATATTTTTGTTTCTAGGCCAAAAAAGAAAGAGAGGAACAGTATAAACCTAAACTACTCATTGACGTAAATCTAGAACACTGGAAGCAGAAAGAAAGAGAAAAGGAAAGAGAAATCGAGCGACAGAAGGCACGAGATAGAGAACGAAATCGGGAATTGGATAGAGAAAGAGACAGACAAAGGCAACGAGAAGAAAGAGAAAAGTAAGTTCTTATATTCCAGATTGAGAATATTTCGTATGAGAATGGCAATATATTTCTAGGTATATCTTGCAACAAGCGGCTCAAGAGTTGGCAGCTGTTGAAGCAGAACCTATAGATAGCGATAGCGACATGGATGATGATAATCACTACAGTCCAGCACCGCCTGAGCCAGATAGCGTTTCAGTAGACAATATGGACTCTGCGCAGGTAGAGTAGATATTCTCTTTTGTGACAATTCATAAATTGTACCCAGTCGTCAAAAATGAGCTTGCAGAAAACAATACTGGTATATATACGGAGACAATTTTTTTTAACTTTTAAAATACAAAATTTCAGACACATTTTTCAGGTTTGAAGTAATTTTTTTCACTAACATTTTAAATCAATATGCAACTGTTATAAATTTTTGCTTTTTTGACAAATAATATGTAACAATTTAATATAATTAACAATTAGGTGGTTCAACCATAGTATAAAGATAAGATAGAACAGCCTTACGAGGATATTTGACGAGGAGGACACCATGAATAGATGGCGCTGGGGAGTTCGTGTCCTCGGTATGTCTTTTTTTACTGTGTCATAACTATATTCTCTTGTATGCACAACTTAAAATATAAACAAATATAATTTTAGCTATTTTAAATACCAAAATAAAAATGTGTACGCAAAACATAACCGTAAATAGTCTAAATGAGGTAAAAACAATGTTTGTGTTATTATACTTAGAGGTCAAAGGCTGGTTGTAGTAGACTTTCTCTCTGAAATGTTCAGTTTATCATTTTTTTTGTCTTTCCCTTAGTGGACTCAGGTTCAGGCTCCCGAAGAAGACTCTAGGCATTCCTTCACCTCGAACCATGATGACCAGTCAGCTGCTCCGACTGGCACTGGCATGAAGATAACCCTATCGAAACCAATTACGCTGCAGTCGCCTACAAGAGATTCAAAACGCAAGAGAGCCGACCTGCGCGAAGTTTTTAATCCAGACGAAGATGACAGCAGCACTCAGGTCAGAAAACGAAAATTGATTCCATTAGGTAACTTTTTTTTTTACTTTTTGAACACAATAAATAGCTCACTAATTTTCAGATTATAATGAAGATAAGAAGAGCAAAAAAGAAAAAGAAAAGGAAAATGGAGATAAGAAGGTGGAAGAAACAAAGTCACAAGAAGAAAAGCGTAAGAGCATAAAGTCTCTAATTGAAAAAATTCCTACCGAGAAAGATGCCTTGTTCGCCTACCAATTAGACTGGGGGGCTATTGACAATAATCTGATGGAAAAGAAAATCCGTCCATGGATCAATAAAAAGATTATAGAATATATCGGAGAGCCAGAACCGACTTTGGTAGATTTCATTTGTTCCAAAGTATTGGCTGGCTCCCAACCTCAGACCATTTTAGAAGACGTACAGATGGTGAGAATTTATCATGTAAATTTGCATTCTTTGATTATATCATGTTCATTTTCAGGTCCTCGACGAAGAAGCAGAAGTTTTTGTGGTAAAAATGTGGAGACTATTGATTTATGAAGTTGAGGCAAAGAAATTAGGTTTAGTGAAATGATGATGCAGTATCCATTTCTTACTTTTTTATGTATATACAAAACATTATATTAGTTATTTAGTTATCAAATTGACCCGATGAACTCGAGCATGATTTCTAAACGTATTTTTATATTGTTTTGTCATTGCTGCATACCATTTTCATTTTCGTATTTGTGTAAATTCAATAAAGAGATTCGGGTTCTTCTTTTGTTGTTTTAAAATTGTTCGTTCCGTTAACCTGCTGACGAACGTCAACCCTCAGAAGTCGGAACTTGTGCGAGCAATTGATTAACGAGGCCTTACCTTTTAACGTGCGATTAGCCTTTCCTACGTGGTAAGAGATCATCAAGAGAAATGAAAAAATGTTTTACCATTTTTATTAGTAACTAAAGTTACTGCAGTTTCATCGTATAAGGACATTTTCAAACTTGTACTATAAGCTTTGATGTAACATTACAAAAACGAAGTATGTGGTGGATCTCGTCAAAATAAAAACTTTTTCCTATAAAATGTTTGTTCCGTCTTCACCAGTTTCCTTTTTTTTATTATTTATTTTCATTTTTCCCGTTGCGTATTTGTCTATCGATGATTTTCACTCAATTTGCAAAAATTTGTATTCACCGCGAAATTCGGCTGTTTCCTAGCCTGATTAGATATATGGAGCGCTCCTCGTATCAATATATTTGGTCGGTCGCTAAAACAGCAGCAGAAGAATTCGATTCGCTAAATAGACTCGTGACACAACACATCTTCGGTTTTTTCTTCTCAAAAAGAAAGAAAAACTAATAAACACTAGCTGGCCAGAGAGTATGGCGTAATCCAACAGGTGGAATTGGAACTCTCTACAATCCGCTACTCAAGCCGACATACACTCGGGTGAGAACCACAGCCTCGTAATCTCTCTCGCTCTTTTTTTGTGTTCTGAACAAATTTTATTGGAACTTATTCAAATCTTATATAATATACAGTCCACTAAACTAATGAAGCTACAATGTTTATCGAAAAATTATTCGTTTTCGAGATACAAATAAATAAAATTGCAAAAAACCCGACAGAAACCAACCATGTTTTGAAAAATTTCAACTATTTATTGATTTATATCCGTCAGTAGATCACTTACAGAACAGTTTCGAGGTATTACTTCTCATTAGTGCAGGAAAGATCCGACCGACAGCAAAGTGCCTGGGAGGCGATTAATTTCAACGCGGCTCAACTGCTTGTATGAAACCTCCGTCTAAGAGAAAGATTGTTAAACTTCCCATGAAGTAATTGTTTTTCAGCGGGCATTTTCCAGAATCTACTGGGAGAATGTTTTGAAATATTTATTTTCTTCATCTGTTTATTCTGTAAACGCTGAATCTTACTGGAGTTCCATCCCAACACCAAACCGTTATTTTCAACACCTAGACACGTGTTTCGATCACCAAGTGATCATCTTCCTCTGGATCGAAAGATGTTTTATTAATGTATTTCAATATTATTGCAAAAGATGAAGAAAATGATAGTTTTACAAATTACATACCACTCTGAAGATCAAAACTACTAACGTTTTCAATAAGAAAATAAAAGATGGAAAATTTTCAAATTATTTATTTTCAATTTATAAAGTTCGAATCACATCAATACATTAAATTGGAGGGATTTCTGAGAAAACGCCACTGTACAATATTTATTGAATAATTTGTCAATAAAAGTACAGTTTCATTTTCCGAATGGCCATTAAATGCAAAATTAGATGTGAAAGTCTACAAATCTAAAACATCAGAGATTTTCACTTTGATGAAAACACATTTATATATTACCTAAATATTCATAAAAGATGGTTTTTGGAAAAAATGTGGTAACCAAAAACTTGGATGTTCCTCATTTATTCACTTCCTTCATTTTATATTCTCGAAAAAAAGTAAAGACAATAAATTGATGAACTTAGCCGTTACTAAGTGGTAAGAGATCATCATGAAAAATGAGAAATAAAACTTTCTATGTTTTTTTACAATTTGTTTGTCCTATAGGGACATTTTCAAATGAATGCAATAAACTTATTCGTAAGAAAATGTCCTTTACAATTTAAAAAAAATCAAATTCTTTTTTTAAAAATATGTCTGCACTTATGCAAAAAAAATTCAAGAGGATGGAATTTTTTAAGAAACATTTTGTAAATCATTGTCAATAAAAATGTTCGTAGTAAGAATGAAGCCACCTGATATTTTGTCTGCCATATTTGTTTTTGAAATATGACAGACAAAAGTACCTATATTGAGTGTTTCTGCCGAAACAGTATGAGTTGCTAGTTACCACATTCCAAACTGTTATTATAATTACCAGTGAATCATAGGAGCTTGCTGTAGTGGAATTTAGGAAATTTACCATTGAATAATCAGTGGCGATTTCTTCAAATTTTGCTTCCAATGGCCCAACCTTATTCCTTCAATTCTAATCGATTCTTGTTACAAAATAAAAATAATTATACATATGTATATGTACACCAATTTATTTGAAAGAGTCGAAATTTTATTGTAAATAAACTCAATACAACTTTAAGTAATATATGTTCACCAATCATTGTACAAAACTAAAACTCATACATAATAAATTTTACTCTAAATTCTCAAAAAAAAAAAATAAAAAATGTTTAATCTAGTCACCTAAATGTAAGACTGTATTTACAGCTATAGTAGTAAGGTACACATATATAAAGTACTTTTTCCAATTGAAATTTAAAATATTGTTTCGGAAATAAAATTCTTAGAAAACTCACTACTAATTCCGATACTATTAAATAGTTCATTTCAATCATATTCATGATTGAAAGTTATATTTATTCAAAATCATAATGCCGAGTACTAAAAGTGGATTGAATAAGTCAATTTATTTTACTTCTGTGACATACTGTTTAGCAAACCGAGGACCTGATGACTTCATTCAGAAAATGTCTCAATGATCCTCAGGACAGTATGGGCTTAATTACTTGAATTAGCAATGAATTTTCTAGTGTTAGTAACATTTTCTTTTTAAATTATATAATCAACCTTGTATATATTAATAGTATTTTGAAGGCTGGATTACTTCTGAAAAAAAAAAACAAAAGCACATCAAAAAGTGAATGAAAATGAATATGTCTTGTAAAAATACATTTTTATTCAAAAATCATTTAACGAGTCCTTTCAGATCTGGTCCTTAGTTTTGAATAACATACAAACCAGCTATTGAAAGCCTTGAAAGTTTCAATACAAATTCATTATGAGCAGTAAATATAAGGCATAACTTAAGTGATGACTTCAATTTCATATTTTATGAAACAAAGGTCTTATAAACATATGTCCTAAAAAATTTCATTTTTCGAATAACAGGCTAGTTGTAATGAAAAAGCTCAGGACATTTTTCCTCGAAAACTAAACATGATACAATAAAATTTAGCGATACCAGAAAGTTGTAATCACAATGTTGAATCTGATGATGATATTTAACTTCGAACAACGAAGCCATTTAGGACATGTTTATCTCAGCTGATTATAATTAAAGCCTATAAAAACCTCAGAAGAAATACAAAGAAACAAATTGCCAAAAAATAAAAATTATTTTTAGATGGCAGACAGAAGAGACCGAAATTTCGTAAAAGAAAAATAACAAAATTTAGTATTTTTGTGTGTCAAAATATTACTCTTTAAAATATATCCGATTAATGAAGAGCTGAGCCCAGTTACCTCTTGAATATATTGTGAGAGAAATGACAGGAAATGAACAGATCAGGTTGCCAGAGAAACAAGCTGATGAGTAACTTAGAGACACAAGACAGTATAGTAAATTCCCATTTGCCTCAAAAGCAAAATACAAAATCCAACCAATGATTTGACATAGTTACAGTACTGTTTAGGAATAATGTAGGTTAGAGATCAATATCTAAAATGATACTCATGATGACAAGTGTCACATACCTGATTCCAATTCTGGGAATACTGGCCGTAATAGTTCCAGTTACTGCCGTAACTGCCATGACCTTGCTGATTATTTCCGCCACCACCGCCGGAGCTGTACTTCCACTGGTTGCCTCCACCTCCACCGCTACCCCAGTTTTGGTTGTTATAACCACTCCTACCTCCGTACGATTGTTGGTTGTAACCTTGCCCACCCCATCCACCAGACCAACCTTGTCCTCGGCCTTGGCCACGACCTCCTCCTGGTCCGTGTACGGGACCTTGGTCCCGGCTCCTAGTGGTGTTGTGGTCTCTGGAATACCCGCCTTGGTTGTAACTACCCCTAGCGCCGTGGTAATCTCGCGAACCACCTACAGATTCCATAAAAGACTATGGTGAAATCAACGACGAACCTTTGTGTGTTCTTAGAATAAAACTGCAATAATGAATTCGGTCATGTGATTTATTTAAAAAAGATGTCCCAAAAACGAATGTCCAAACAAAAGGAGGTGATAAAGAAACCCATTTCCAATCAAAATAACAAAGTTTATTATCAGATTGTTGTTGGTTCAAAAGTTATCGTCATTTTTGTGTATTCATATTAAAAATTCTTAGCAAAAATATAATTACTTATTTGTTTGCTATACGTTGTGAGTTCCTGTACAAATGCACCACAAAAAAAAGAACAAGTAGAAAAACAAAAACTCTTCTTTCCATATTTTTTTTATTAGGAATACCATACTTGTGTCTTGTAGCTTGCCTGGCTACTTTCTTTTGCTGATAGAGTTGAGTCATCTTAATGTAAAAACACCATCAATAAAAAAAACGTGTTCGTCTGGGGACACCGGCAGAACTGATAACTTAAACTGATCGAAGTTTGACTATTTATTATTGAAATTGTTCAACTTGAGAAAAGCTTAGATTATAACTTAAATTTTATGTATAATATGATAATGTACATTACATGTTTAACGCACACTAAACACTGATCGTCAAAGGAGTCTGCCTTCCGCTGACGTATGCGTGAGAGAAAGAGAAGCTAGACAAACTGGCGTCGTTACGCGTTAGGTAACGAAACGGTTTACCTCCCATTAAGAAGTTATCACTTCAAAAAATAATCACAAATCAATAACAGAAATACAATAAAAGCTAAATCTCCAAACATCAATTCGAAAGTGACATATGATACATAGTATGAAAATACTACTTGAAAGAACTTGTTGAGTGTCAGAGTGAAGTTGAGATTCGTCGAAAAAATTAGGCTGCGACCAACATTTTTAGCTATAATGATAAGTATTGCGGCGCATCTGAAGGTATTTTATCCGTCTTTGTCGAATATGTATTAGAGCAGATACTGGACATTTTGAATACTTATTGTTATGTTGAGCACCAATAAAATTTCTTTTGTACCATTTTGTCTTCTTCCTAGGATAAGAATAGATTGACAATTTTGTAGTCTTAAATATTATCACTTATAGTATTACTCTTAGTATGTTTTTTGTGTGTGTTACATTGTTCTTTCTTGAGATTCTTTCTTGGGATTAATGAAGTTAACATTATTATTATTATACCAACCTCTCCATTCTCGAGCAGGTGGACCTCGAGTATCCTGCCTTTCTCTGTTCCAACCACCGCCTCTAGGCCTTGGTGCCGCCCACCTCCCTCTGGGTTCATACCTCTGACTATGGAAGCTGCTCCTATCTCGGTAATTCCTACCGTGATAATCGTTCCCTGAAATAAGTGCATATAGATCGATCTTATACGACTAATTTACGAAACTCACGTCTATTCTGCCATCTATCGTCTTTGAACTTTTTCTCTGTTCCATATCCTGCTTCTTTACCCTTTTCGTTATACTTCTTTACGATTTCTTTAGCTTCGGATTCATCGACACCCGCATAAATCACCTCATCAATCCAATCTCCCTTGTCCGGTAAAATCATAGCAGCTATAATCCAAAAAAACTCTTTAACAATAATTCCCATTTTTATTAGCATAAATTTGCCCTGATGGCACACATATTTCAGAAATACATTCTATATATTCAAAATCATATTTGATATCGAGGATGGATTTTTATTAAAATATTTATTCGTAACAACATAAACATAGAAACGAAACAATTTTTTTATTATAGATTCTGCATAATTCATGATTCTTGATCCAATGTATCGTTATGAACCTCAAATGCCTTCAATTGTGTAGAAAAGTTTGTGAATGAATAAGTAGGTGCAAAAGTCTTGTAAAATTTTGCTCAATTTCATTATTAAACTAGGTTTAGTTGGTATAATACTATGATGACCCAGTATCATCCGCATGTGAGATTTTTACCAAGTTTTGATGAGCTGTAGAATCTGGAAGGCATGAAATAATTCAAGTATTAAATTTTCTAGTTGATTATTATTTCAAGAGACATTATTTTGCATCTGGTAAAAACAGGAGGCCAGGGGCATTTGAAATATAACCCTCTATTCATTTCTTATAAATGAAATTCAAAAAAATTCTATCGAGTAACAGCCGTTCATTGTTGGAAATCACAGGCATTAAAACAGCAGATTATTCATCTTGTTCGACCATCTCAAACCTCTATTTTCAAGGAGAGTCTGGATATTTTAAGACACATTTCAATAATTTTACTGGTACATAATATAATGCATAATAACATTCGAATATATTTTTTTCCAAGGACGTCCACTATTATCAAATTTCATTGAAACGGTTATTGATCAATTTTTAGAATCACGTTCAATCGGCCGATTTTCTTATAAAAGAGTGCTCGTGTACAACTAGTGATTCATTCTAGTTCCAATAGTAATAGATAAATGGAATGTGATTGATTCTCTCAAGTAGGAATTCTGACAGAAAAAAAATTTTGGTCTATTTTCTTTCTTCATACGATAACACTTTTCTGTTTGAAAATAAAGCTCAGTAACATTTCCTCGATATGAAATATGAGATTCAATTTTAGATGTGTGCTATCTAGGCATTAATTAAACACATATTCCATAAGGGATTTGGTGTATGATTATAAGTTTCTTGCTCAAAAATTCTTCTGGAACCCGTAAAATATAAGTGACATTTTTGTCCTGCGTCCCCCAATAAAGTTTTCATACTAGTGTTGAAGGAGCACCAAAAGAAGTAAAAACAGTCCATGAAAATATGTTATAATCCTATTGTACATAAAATGAAACAATCAATTATAAATATATGTGTTTCAATATCCAATTGTCAGTTTTTCAAAATATGTAAATGGTCTAGATAAATTATATTAGTTTCATAGTTTTAATTGTGAAAATATTGATATTTTGAAAAATTAATTCTATTGTATTTCTGTAAAGTCTCAGAACTTTACTAATAAAAACTACATATTGTCAAAGTGCTTAGTTGATTCATTCATACCTCTGCAAGTTTTTGGGATTTTCAACCTGCTGACTTCAGAACTGTCAATGTCCTTAAATTTGTTGTTTGGATGATTATTAGATATATTCAGTTGGTGATTTTCGTATAATCCAATGTTTATATAAAAGTAGTTGTTTCTTTCAAAAGTATTTTTTCTTCAACGTAATTCAATGTTAATATAAAAAAAGTTGTTTCGATGTTTTTTTTTCTTCCAGTTTTGCTTCTGAAAGTAACGTCTATGCATGTTTTATACATCTTTGTAGTTTATGTTGAAATTAATTGCTTTGTTTCTTTCCACTTTTTGTATGAAGATGGAGAAAGTAGAAAGCCAAAACCTTTCCCATAAAATAATAAATTTCACAATATAGAGTTTTCACAATGAGAATATGATAATATATACAATTCAAGCATCAATCTTATCGTCTAAATATGATTGTAAATATTCTTCTAGCGTATAGAAGTAATGTTTGATAAAGTATCGCTTCATCACTATCTTCAAGTTGTTAAAAACTGAGGTTTTTTTATACTTTCAATTCCAGAAATATTAAAATTTAAAGAATTTCTCTTTGAAAGAGTTAGTCTTAATCGAATATTTCTTATTTGTGTGTCATAACTGGTATTGTAATTCATGTAAATCACTCTGAATCTCAAGAGTCAATGATCGTTTCTTGGTAGATAAAACATTATATGAATATGATATCCACAAAGGCATTATGCCGAGAGCAACAAAAATGGGTTAATCATGTTGTTGTTGGATTATTGATAATATTTATTAGGAACATCAAAAATTGACAGAGATGAATGTCAAATAAGCACTGCATAATTATTTGAAAAAACCAAAATAATTCCAAAAATTCTACTAACCGAGAAAAAACTCATCAGGTATATTTGATCAATAGAATATTGAATTCTTAGAGTTACTCAGATATTTTTGAGGGGATCCCAGAACTGTCCAATATTTATTTTCTATCTAATCAATATGTTGCTTCATGTATTTCTTGTCATATTCTTAGTGGAGAAATTTTTACGATCAATTAATATGGTGGTGAACCTTATAAAAATAAATATTGATTTTGAAAACCTAGTCTCAAACAAATGGCTAACAAAATAATAATAGTTTTAAATAGAAATATGTTATCTAGTCAACACAAATATACCTTTCATTTCAAGAATTGTACTATCAGGAACCTCTTTACCCTCCGTAGCTTCTTGTAAAGATTGACGTCTAGCGCGTTCTTCATCTCCAACTACAATTACCACCGCCTTTCTCTTGAAGCCCTCAAATGGCCGCATTTTACGGCGTTGGGCTGATGGAAATACGTTTGTCTGCCACAAGCCTCATTATTATAATAACGTCCTCAAACGTTTAATTTCATAATCAAATTCAAAAGAACGGCCAAGCCAGCGAAATATTTCATCTGGTTCAAAATAATCATAATTCTGCAATTAGGAATATCTGGTTGCAAGAAAAAATACAGCTTGCGGTTGACAGAAAATATATCAAAACTGAGATAGACATGTACATATAATATATATAGAGTATGGGACTACTTTACCATGAGGCGTATCATGTGAGTCGCTGTCTGCTGATAATATTAGGCTGCGTCATTGTTACGTAGAAAGCAGGAATTGTAGTAACAGAATCATATGTCAAATAGTTTTTGAAAGATATGCCATGAAGTCGTTATCATGACTACTTCCATCAGTTCATATAAAAATATATTTTCTTCGGCCTTCATCTTGTAATTGCGTTCATCCTCCTATTAAAGTGCATAGCATGCAATTGAATGTAGAATAGCTGCTGTCCTGCCCTTGTCGATACCATCGTGTAATAAACTACAACTTCAATAATCGATTAAATAATCAGCATTCTGTCAACCACACTCCGTAAATCATTTTGCTTTTTGTTCTTAGAATTGATACATGAAGAATTATGTTCAGAATTATGTTCTAGAACAAGATAACTTATATGAGGTTTCACAAACTTGAGTCATGAATTTCCGGTAGGTAGATAAATATTTGAATATCCTTCGAATGTTATGATGTACAACACATTTATTTGTACATGAAAATACTATACATATGTGAAACACAATTTTAATATGGTGCATCCTTTGAATTTATATCCAGAAATTTTGTAGCTTTTTTAAGAGATGAATTTTTTTAATACTATGATGTTCACGTCAGAAGTGAGTGGGTCTATTCGACCCTCCACCGCAACCCACAAGGGTTTATTGTGGCTTGATGTTCATGTACTTGAATTATTCCAGTTCAAGTATTTTTTTTATATAATCAAGTGTCCAGTTATAAATTGCATGTTAAAAGGTAAGACCTCATTGATCTTTAGCCCACAAAAATTTGAAAATATGATACAATTTCCAGCTTTCTAGTGAGAAGTGTTATTAAACACAAGTCAAATCATATTATTTTCAACTTGTATTCAACACTTGTATGTTTTCACATAATCACACTGTTCTCCAACTTTGCAAATATAACTTGCAAGAATTTTATAATTTCAGCTATTAGGCGAGTCCTGATTTCGAGACATTATTCATTCAAATTTAGTATATTTTCAAAACGTTCTAAAAATAAATCAATAATAATATCCAACCATCCCTGAGATTTTGAAAGACTTGCATGTATTTTAAAGTAAAAATATATGGGTTTTTTTTTAATTATAGCAACTATGTTGTTGCGACAATGTTTTATATATATCCACATAAACTAACAAGACCTCAGTTAAAACATGTTAAGTGGTGGGAATTCCTACATAATTATATGAAATTAATAATAACTACTAATATTTTTTGTTGGATGCATCTAGGCCCTAGATGCTACACTATAACAGACTACACTATAACAATTTAGTAACCTTGTGCTAGTCGCTAGTGCATAATGGTAGTATAGAATAGTCTGAAAACTAAATTCATAAACCCTCTGATTTGATATTTATTCTACTCTACCAGTTGTAGAGTAGTAACCAGTAAAGGTTCCACGTCGCCCCAGGGCACCGCGGCGCACACTTTGAGAAACACTGATCTAGGGCCAACAGGAAATGATGTTTAATTTGATAAATTTTTCGAAAGTGCATACTTAAAGTCTGCTGATATCTGAAGAGAAATTATATATTAAAACAAGAAAATAAATATTTTGAAATAAAAAATATACCTACACTAGAGGTTCTGGTAAATACCTTGTTACGGTTCATTTATGAGAAATTGGGACAATCTGAATATATATATATTCAGATAATTCAATTGAGATGACTTGTAAGTAGACATATGAGAATTGAAGGAACGGTGCAAGGCCAGAATGAACGAACAACGAGCAGAGAGTCGGCGCTGTTCAATAAAATAAATTTTACACCTCCCGTACCTGTTTAACTTCAAAGGCCAAAAAATCTAAGATAAATTATTCAGTACAATTTTTAGTTTTTTGCGATAGATATGCAGAAACAATGTTTTCGTTACAGGCCAAAAAGAAAGAGAAAAAAAAGAGGAAGAAACAGATTTAGATGAATGATTATATCCAGTTGACTTTCAATTCAATCATTCAAATCTCATCTGAAAAACTTGGCTTCCATCTATCTCATGATCATTCACTGCCTACTATGCCACTGTCTAATTGTATACTGTAGAGCCGAAGGCCATTATATAAGATATTCAACGAGAGATACACCACCAACTAGGTTGGTTACGGAGGGCCATTTTCTCAAATAATATTGGGCTGGTCGTGCCTGCAATTTTAGGAACACTCTTGGAATTTTCCCCTCCAGGATATATTAATATGGGGAAATCTACTTCTGGAGACTGAATGAGTACCTACATCTCTTCTTCTTCAATGTTACGTAAAATATTGAAAATAAAGAAGATATTTTAAGTTATATTTATTATAGTTACAAGAAATAATTATTGATCGTTTACACTTGTGAATGCTTTCTATGTAACATTGTTCATTTACACCAATTTGGGATTTAGTCGACAGCTGTTGATTGAACATTACCTACTGACCAAAGGTACCGAGTTATAATTACATTGAAAGTATAATTTTTCATATTGATTCCTGTTTGTTGGCCTTCACTAGAAAACAATCTCAGTGTTTTATGTTTATTTAGTTTTCTGTTCCTTGTTCATTAATTCAATAATATTTATGCTATATTCAAGGGGGTAGCGAATCCCGTTGCAAACTTTCATATTCATTGGGCTATTGTATATTTATATTTTCGCATTTATTTTGTTCGATTTTCCATTCCTCGTCAATTTATGTGAGTATATTTATTGATTGGCGCCCTCTCAGCTTAGATAACTATGGAACATCTTAATTTTTCAATCAGATCTCAAGAACACGAATCCACGCCTTGATTGTGACGTTGATAAAATTTGATGTTGAGAATATTTCTTCATCAAATTTCATTTTTTAAAGTATGCAACAGCCTGCTGGAAAACAATTACTACCCCGCCTAATACCAGAACCTACGGTGTAGGTAGTTGAAAGAGATGAAGAGATTTTATTTTGAAATATTCATTTTCTAAACTAATTATCACAATAATACAGTTTATTGTATGATTTTCACTAAAAAGGGTTTTACAAAAACAGCGACACGTGTTTCGCTATACAATAGCTTCATCAAGCGTTTAAAATTCTTGATGAAAATAAAGGAACGGTAATGTTGACTGAAAATATGTTTTCTTAATACACTGTTATATAGTCCTATCAAAATTAATGATGTCATAATTGAGGATAAAAAACAAATTGGCATTGAAAATAGTTTCAGTAATTGTCATCTCCCTATGTTTGCCGGAGATCTACAGCAGTTTAGACCTAAAGAGTCCATTGATGACCAGAAAAGGTGATTTCGATGGAAATTTTGGTATGTTACTAATAACATATCTCTAAATGCTATGCTAATTCATTTTGCAAAGTCAGTAGAAAATTTAATACATCATAAACACTGAATAGTTAACTGTTGGAATATAAGTCCACTGTGAAATATCAGGGAATAATTTTCGATGAACAAATTAGATACGTTGATCATATTAATTCAATAATATTAGTATCGAATCCTCAAAAGTATTAGGATTGATTATTTGCAATTGTTTGGGATTCTCGTTAAAACGTTATTTATTTTTAGTGGTATCACAGAATATTCATCAATCATTTGATCCCCACCAAATCAAATCCATTGTTCAACCGTAACACGAATTCAAAATGAATTTCTGAGATATTGCTCTCTCACAAAATTGGAAGACACATACTAAACCACAATTATACTGATATTTTACATCACGAGTTCAAACCACTGAAAACTAGAAGATTCCAGTCAGACCTATGTTATATGTACAATCTATTGAACGGTATTTCCTGCCCCAACAGAAACTTAAAGCACTGCAAGTTGTTTAATTTGCAATTTCATCATACAAATAACAGCAAGCATGCATCGATGGAAGAACCACTTAAATTATAAAATAATCAAGACCTCTGCATATTCGGTATCTTTTATAATGTTGTTCGTTCAGTTAACCAGCTGACGAACGTCAACCATCAGAAGTCAATGGATTAACAAGGCCTTACCTTTTAACGTGCGATTACCCAGCACGGTAAACTGGACTGGTTGGGTAAAACTACACAATTTTTTGATTATTCATATACGTAGATAAAAAAATATAGCATTATGCATTTGGGGACTTTCCCCCTTGCTTCGTATTTTGGCAAATTTAAAAATCAACTGATTCATGTCGAGTAGCATTTGCAAACTTCCAAGTTTTAACAATGACATCATTCTACATCTATGAAGTTTGCTGTTTAGTTTTCAAAAATAGGAAGTTTTTTGAATCAGAGAAAATTTATCACATCTACGAAACTCGTAACAAACAGTTATTAGTTCCACCAAAGCATTCAACAAGTCTCTACCAGAAAGGTATTTATTACAATGGATGTAAACTTTTCAACAAGCTACCTAATTCGATTAAAGAATGCAAAAAATCCGCTAGGTTCAAACAAGAACCTAGAGAACTCTTTTTCACAAATACGTACTACAGTGTTACGGAATTTCAAACTGACTTATAACAATTAATTTTTATTTTTATGTTTATTTACAAAAAAAGATGTAACTGTGACACCTGTCTAATTCCGCAGGTAAATTTCTGTATATAACATGTATTCCTACTTCTCTGCTCACACCCGACATGTTTGTTTTTATTTTATTCATTGTTAAACTCTCTCAATGTGCATTGTGTACGTTGTTTATTATATTAATTTTTAGATGACAATTCCGATAATCATTCATCTGTTTCACGATGTGAATATTGTATGGATGCTTTTCTGGCATGAAGAGTTTTGACTTCACAGCTCAAAAACATTCAATGATTTTAGATTTACCACCGAGTATACCATGTAAAACCGCCCCTATCTTTTTCAATTCTCCTGTCGAAAAATTGTTAATAAGAGGGTAGTTGAAAAAGCAGAAATACTGATTTGATTTCCACATTAGATCATTGGAGTAAAGAAAATGTTTTTTCAGTAGTCGCAGCCTCCTAGACATGATTTTTTTGATACTTCACAGTGTAATATTTTCATCGAAATAGGACATTCTTATATGAATGGGCTTGTTTCATGCTATGGAAAATGATACTGGTTTGCTTATAGACTGATCGAGTTAGGGGTATATTATACTTATCAAGCCTAATCGGTCCCGAGATCTCTTTATATTCGCAGAAGAAAGAACAACTCGAAAATCAAGAATTTAAAGAAGAAAGAACAACTCGAAAATCAAGAATTTAAATTGGCCGCGTATCTGTTGACCAATAAAATTAATCGTATCTAGAGCGGAGTTGC
>WOGR01000117.1:0-32276 GCA_015342045.1 Leptinotarsa lineolata | reverse complement strand
CCTTGTGTATGATCTCAGCTTGGTACCACTCGATGCTCTGCTCTGCTATTCCTGATTTGCTGGTTTCCCCTCGCTATGTATGTTTTTCGTGCTCGGCAATACGGACTTCCAATGGCCTTTTGGTTTCACCGATATAGGATTTTCCGCACTCACAGGGTATTCGGTAAATGCAATTCTTGGAACAATGTGAATTCTTTCCAGGTTTTTCGCTTAATATATTCGCCATTTTCAGCTACTCTTTGAATTTTCAATTGTATTGTTTATTTCAGGGATTTCAAATCATTTTATACAATATTAGACAATGGAATTCCGAACTGATGAAATTCACCACGAAACATTGTCATTCACCTTCGAACAAACATTGTCTTTGTTCGCCATGTTGCCAACTTCATGATTCAGTTCATAAAGTCCAGGTGGCTCCATAGCAAATATATTTATAAATTTGTGTAATTGTAACAAATTCCGTTTGGGGCATGTGTTTAAAGGTGATTGTTCTATTTCTTTCCTGATCGTTTTCATACATTGTGTCTTCCAAGCAGAATACTAGTTTACATCCAACAAACTGAAACTTAACAGTTAGAAAATTAGAAAATAACTATATCTTCCAATACGCGGGTAACAAACAGAGCTTATGTCAAATTATTAAGTGTAATTATAGATGATTCGCTTCGATGAGAATCATATATTGACCATCTCTGTAATAGAATAGTTGTTTCTACTTTGTCAGTTAAAAAAAGCATTGAGCCATAAAACACTTCTCACTTCGTATCATTCCCTTTTTCACTGTCACCTTTCATATAGGATACTCCTTTGCTTACAGAAAAAAGTCATCAGAATTATAGCTGGGGCTTCATTCGACGCACACTATCAACCAGTTTTCTAAAAATTGGGAATAATGTCTTTGCGCTGTATGTTGATATTCTACTCACTGTTAGAAATACATAAAATCAAATTACTACTTTCCAAACACTCAGATCATCTTAATTATGAAACAAGAAATGTCATTACGAAATTCTCTGGATGTTGAATTCTTTCACAAACTTCCATGTGATGTGGCTGAAATG
This sequence comes from Leptinotarsa lineolata, assembly GCA_015342045.1. Lineage (NCBI taxonomy): Eukaryota > Metazoa > Arthropoda > Insecta > Coleoptera > Chrysomelidae > Leptinotarsa > Leptinotarsa lineolata. Next base: position 31,212 of record WOGR01000117.1, on the reverse strand, counting down.
GATTTCAATTTGTTCGGAAGGAAAATCAAAGAGTACCTTGCACGAAATTGTTTTTATTCTGTACTTGATTTCATGCAAAGTACATACTCAGAATAAATAGCCTTAATTTTTTACATATATATCTATTCACATGTTTGAGAATTTCGTTTTGTTCTTCTATAATTAGATTCTTCATTTATTATCTACCTTGTAAATCATTTTTGGATTTAAACTCAAATTTAATGCTGTTTTTATATTGTTTCCTCTATTTGCACACTAATTTGTACCAACTGTTCATGAATTATCTATATCTAGAAGCAAAAGAAAAAAAAAACGATAGAAATAAGTTGATAAACATTTCCGTTTCCCAACAGTAACTGATTAAGTATGAAAGATCAGATTAGAATTGACCACCAAATATACGTCTGTTGGAATTTGAATTGATGTACAAATTCATTCTCCTGACCATGTTTAGTTTTTTATCGTGAATTTTGGTGATTTGAGCCTCCTCAGCTGATAAGTTTGCTGAAAATTAATATTAGAAGAATCGATTATGAAATTGTGTATAACCCTGGCAAAGTCGATGAAAACTCGAACGCTCTTTCAAGAATGAAAATTAATCTTCTCGAATAAAGTTCAACATTCTAAGCATAATTAATTACTAACACAAACAACGAACTCTCAGACTTCTAAATGAAAATCTTTTCCGATACTATGAATAAAAAATTTTATGTTGATTGGAAAAATCAATCAACTATTCAAAATTTCAAACCAATAATAAACATCAGTTTTGATACGAGAATATGAAATTATCGTTATTATCAGAATGAAATAACTGAATTCAGTGAGAAGCAATAAGAGAATATAATTGATGGAGAAAATAAATAAATAACTCAGGTATGATGAAATGAGTATAAAATCAAATGTTATTACAATAAATAGGAATTATTTCTTCGTACTTTTTACTTTTGGATAGATAAGACGCTGTATAGTATAAGAGTGGACAAACTGTAACCATACAGTTTTCAGGAACTGAAACAATATTTTGGGAAAACACAAACACCTGCTGATTATTTATTAGCTGAAACATACCAAAAAAGTATCTAAAACACCTCACAAATCTATACTGATATAAACTGAAAGTTTCGATTGAAAATAAAAGAGACTTCAGTTCATAATCGAGATATTTCAAAATATTAAACAGATATTGAAACCTAAAATGTAATAAATTCAGCTGCAGGAAAAACCTACAGCATTTAAAATAGCGTTCCGACCTAAAAAAACACGGATAACAACTGAAAATTGTTTTATGGAAATGTAGTAGGAAAATCCCTCATATGCTCTGGGAGCGGATCTTGTGAAAAAGTGATAGACAAGACAAGTTTCATTACCCAAGAAACTGCATTCATGGGTATACATAATTTAGTTGAAAATGATGAGTTTCGCTCGAAGAGCATAAGACAAAAAAATGTTGATTATTTTTTTGGTCACACGAAAGTTTGCAAGAACATCATATTGAAACTGAGTAATATTGTAGAAAATATTCCAACTTTGAAAATGTACATATTGGTCAGTAGCAAATATTTTCAACTTAGGGAAATGTTACATGGAGTCCCAAAAGAGAACGAATAGCTCTCTTTATAAAATAAATTTTGAGTTGATGTCAACAGAATTTTCCCAAAATTCGACACCATTAAAAATAACTGTAATACAGTTTTTGCTAATTTGAAACTCAAGTAATTTTTTATAGGATGTATTAATGATTTCCATCGAATTAAAATCGTCAACCGTGGTCAATTCTAATCTTTCCTACTCAATCAGTTACTGTTGGGAAACTGAATATGTTTAACAACTTGTTTATGTTGTTTTTTCTCTTTTCCTTTTATAGTTTGAAGAGTTGGAAATCACAATAGATGAAAACGATCAGAAAAGAAATAGAACAGTTACTTTCAAATACAGATAGACACAATCGGCATGTATTTGAAGGTAATAAATTTACAGAAATTTATTGATGTATTCACTCTGAAGACACCTAGACTGCATAAACTGTGGAGAAAATTTAGAAAGATCTGAATAATGTTTTGAAAAAAAAATATTTGAGTGAATATTGCAGAAAATATGGCGGAATAAAATTTCATACGTAATATACAACAAAATTTGTAACATAATTACATCTGAATTTCATCAGTTCGGACTTCCATTGTCTAAAATTATATAAAATGATTTGAAATCTCTGAAATGAACAACACAATTGAAATTTAAAAGAATAGCTGAAAATGGCAAATATATTAAGCGAAAAACCTGTAAATAATTCACAATGAAATAAAATACGAGTGAAAAAAAAATTGAATAAATAAAATAAAAATGAATTAATATAATTGAAAGTTGAGTGATTTCAAACCACGTTACTTCATGTGGATTGACACGCGGATGTGCTAACCTCTACACTACCAAGTATTATTTGAATATTTCAATGTTGATTGACGATAACTATTTTGAGTTGAAGTCCAGTCCATTGATGTTAATTCAAGCCTGAATTTACCAACAAGCATATATACGATTCACGCTCGAAAACATAATGATAAAATAATGTAGGAATTCATAATTATATCTGTCAATATACCAATGCCGCAGTGGGAAATTGTACAGAAGTAATTATTGACTACTTTTATATTGATGGATGAAAACTATTTTGAGATGGAGTCCAATCCAGTGATGTCGAAATACCAATTCAATCAGGTAATCGAAGCGTGTGTATTTAAAGGGTAGTCAAATTCAACTGACTACTTTATTGTTTGAAATTTTATGTCTGAAAGACGCCTTTGTTGCAGAGATAATATTTCAAATCCTGTTATATGCGCAGATGTTCAACTGTAGATTTTGAAAACAATTACTGTCGACGTTAATAAACGTTGACTTCAAACCTATTGCATCAATTCCGTCAGATACTAAATCTTATTGCATTATGTCATTTGACATTATTATGAACAACTTCCACTCAGCGAAATTGTAAGAATGGAGGGTTTCTAGATGTCAGTATGCAAGATGATGTAGTATTGTTGACATTCAGGAATTTTATTTGCTAAGTGCAGCTGAGGAATGGTGTTTTTATACAAAAGAAATTTTCATGAAAAATGGCGTGCAGTTAAATCCTCATTTATTGAAGACACCAGTAGCATTTAGAAAATTGTCAAGAAAAAACAGAAAACGAGTTCTGTTTGAGGAGAAAAATATTCACGGCTTACGATATTCGAAGAAAATTACAACATATAATATAATGAAATAGTGCATATTTTGGAAAACTGTTCTGCCGAATGTGATATGGTATATGTGAAGAGAATCGTGTTTGAATCATTTGAGAGAATATTCTATTGCAGTCAAAGAAACGTACGTCTGATATATGAGTGGATTGAACTTGAACGCTTCCAGCCTGTTGACGAAACGTTTGGAGTGTATGAAAATACTAATAATTGAAATTCAACAATATGAAGCCAAAATCGATATGATCAAGACTTTCGACAATATATCAGGTTGTTTCACAATTTTTACCCGTTTTTATAAGTCTGTGCTCACCTTAAGAATTTCAGCGACTCGTTTCGAATGATGTAGGTTTTCACAGAAACACCCATTTCAGGGGTCACTTGGGCAGCTTCTGTCGCACTCCTGATCGTTTTTGACAAAATATCGTAAAAATGATAGTAATATAAGAATGTAAACTTCTATGACCGGAGAAAACTATGTGAAAGCTATTTTCCAGGTTTTTTGTCGGGATCTGCAGGTTTTTATGCCTGACATTTCGTTTCGTGACTTGGTTTATCCTTATTCCAGAAACTGATTGGAGAGAAACCAATCCACGTTCACTTCTAATGATATAAAATCAAATATCAGCATCGTAGTTATTACGTTCGGATCAACTTGACCATCGACTCGGGCACTGCGACTGTTACCACATCGCCTTCGATAATTTCCAACACAGTAGTAGACAAAATAACAGACATCAAAACCTGCAGACCATGACCAAAAAAAATAGAAAAATAGCTTTCACATAATAATAATGATAAATCGAAATTGAACTCAAAATATGTGAAGCCAAACAAACCACCCACCTAAAATGCAGTGGCATTTCAATTTGATCATTGTGGAATTGTAAAGGGCAGACTTCCACCACTGAGCGCTTCAACAGCCCTTGAGAGGTACGAACTATAACAACTCACACGATTCCATCTTGGATAGGATAAATATCAGATACTCTAACTAGTTGCCAAAGTGAAGGAGAAATCAATTCATAGTTTTGATAATACTATTATTAACTCCATTTCTGGAATTGAGAGTGCAAATATTCTCGATTCCAAAGGTTCGAAAAGTTCGATGTAGTCTCTGAATTAACTGCCAAGGGAGAAGAGTATTTGATTTCAGGGAAAAATAATCTGCCTCAGGCAAGTATTCAAAGGCTCCAAGGTCAAACAATGCCCTGGAGTGAGGTCAGAGAGGTTACTGGGATCGGTACTACCGACACAAAGGTGTTTTGAACTGAGAAGGGCCTCGATTTGAACCAACAAGGTGTTGAACTTTTCATATGTGAGAATTTGATCACAAATGACGCAAAAAATATGAGGTTTCACTCTTTGAATTCCAGCTTCCCACAATCCACCAAAATGGGGTAGAATGAGTTTTCATTGAGAATATTTCTGGTACGCAGCGTTCTGTATATAATCAAAAATATATCAAGAAGCTCCTGCAAAATTGGTACGTAACAGAAACTTAGTGCTGTCGGGAGATAAGCCGTCCAAGAACAGCTAGAAAGTTTGTCGTTGATAAATCTGTTGCCAACTCCAAATACATAGCCTTAGTGGCAAAGCAAATGAAGAGTTTCAAAACCACGATATCTCTTCAACGAAATGGCCAATGGATGAGAAAAAATTGAGTTGAGAGATTCTTGAAGCTGAAAGATTACCTATAGGGGGATGATAACAGGTAGGATGTTTTTTCCAACAGAAAAAACGTTCCGGATAACGGATGTGGCAGAAATTATCGATAATTTCAGAAGTGATGAATAATGCAGGTTTCGATAACCTGAGTGGGGAAATTGTTTATGAGTATTCTCAAAAATGAGCTCGGTGAGTCTATGACGACCTGAAAGAAGAAGTGGATGACGTCTATCATAAGTCAGCGCCCAGTAGGTGAGACGACTACCCCTTAGGTGAGTGACCACCCACCTTCAACAACCCTTCCATATCGATGAATAAGGATAATTTGCTGAGGAATTTACCAAGTATTCGGCTACTTGAGAGAAATGACTTCGAGATAAGATTTTATCTATTGAACATGTTTGATACTGTGAGATGAGCTGCGTTACACTAATTACAAATTTGGTGAGAGGTTTTGTGATCAGAGGGTGACGAAGTGCAATTACATTGATTGATCGCTGGAAATAGGAAACCACATAATAAACTTTGGAGAATGTAGAGCCTTTTTATATGAGCATATTCAATACGAAAGGCTTTTCTTGAAGTACTTACTGCGGAAATTTTCTTGTCTTCGTGCCAGCAATCGTGAGTCATAGAAGTGTTGATATAGTGAGTAGGCCAAGACGAAGAAAGTTCCAATAAACAAGTAGGGCCTGCCCACCATGAAGAGTTGTAGAGAACTTCAACCTCTTGAAGCGCAATCTGCTGGATCATTTATAACCGATAACTCGTTATATCGGTATTATAAAAGTTATGAAGTTGTCAAGAACGTCACATAGTCATTTAGATAGTGTTATTAATACGTAAATAAGATCAAATACCATTCATTCACAACAATTCGTGAACTAATTCAAGTGATAGTAGTAGATAAAATCTGACCAGGCAAATATGCTTCCAACCACCAAAACTCCCAAAACAAACGGGAAGAGCTCTGCTAATAGGGTGACACCACAAAGACTCAAACTGAGGGATAGGAAAAACCCATGAAGAATGCAGTTGATAATTTTAGGGTTGAACAAGTAACCAGGAATCTGAAGAATAGCCAACATTGGGATTTCAGATTCAAATATTTTCCAAATAGATAGAACATCACGAGGAGGGTCATGATCCCAACCCTACTACCACTCTCAACAAAGTCTACGATATCTACCAAGATAATGATTCGAAGACAAGACATTCAGTAAATGATCAACAAATTTCAACGGAGCAAATGAGCCCACTATAATTGTCATCAAATGTGGTTGAATTACCAAATGAGATGTAATGGTTAAATTGAGTTGGAATAGGTTAATGAGCTCAAGTGAATCGGTTATCATGATCATTTACTAGCATTGGCAGTGTAAAGTATTCAGTTGGGTGTGGATCAATATCGTATTCGTATGAATAGATTTTCTATTAGCACAATATATGTATACATTTTCAAACAAAATATAACTAATGAAATTGGTATTCTTGAAAAATGTTCATGTATGTTCGAGGATTTTATGTAGATCTATGCAAGGAACATAATATATACAGGGTGTCAATTTGAAAACTTCCCACCCTTGATATCTTCCTTCCAGTAAACATAATGAGGAATCGATAAAACAGGTCAATTTCATTGTCGAGGAGGACACTTTTCAGGACTATTTGTAGCCCTCTTGATTCAATCCCCTAGGAGGGGTAGATGTTACCTTTGGAATTTTAAATGGGAAGGAGGGGTCAAGTGGCATACCATTTTGATTGACGTTAAATTCTATTCCCAATGGTACCCTGTTTATTATTTTTTGATGAGCATTTTTCGGAAAATAGCATTCTTAACTAACAGAAGTAATTATTATATCGACTATACTGAGCTGCATGTTTTGACCAGAACTGGTAAGAATATTGGGCGGTTCCATTACAACTGTTCATTAGGTAGCTATTATCTCAAATTGATTTACATCAAAAATTGGTTTAATTGTAAAACATAGATGATAGTAAAGTTGTGTTTGGTGATGCTGAATTTTCAATTGTCATCGCAGAAATTGTACAAATGGCCGTTCTTTATTGCTACTTCTGCTTTGAAAAGCTTTTCTTTTCAGGCAAAAATTGGTTCATGAATTAGAACGATGTGATAGTATTATGCATACAGTATTGTGCTGTGCAGTGAGTACTTTAATAAGTGTATAAAAGTGTAAATATTGTTTACATACTTCGAAACAGAACGAAGGGCGGCATGTCTTTTCAACGAAAGACATTCAATGTGTAATGGAAGTCACCGACATGTGCTTGATTTGGTGTCACGCGAGATTGTGAGAAAATCATTTTAAATGCATAAAGTTCATCCTTATAAAATGTAGATTCTTCAAAAACTCCACGAAGATGATTGTGATAGAAGAAAAGACTTTTGTGAAATCATGTCTCATCGACTTGATACCATCCACAATCTTCTGTTGAACATCTGTTTCAGCAATGAGTGTTCATTTTTTCTGAATGGCAATGTTGATAGACAAAATTGTCGTTATTAAAGTGACGAGAAGCCACATATTTTTTGAAAGGGCATACACAACACCCACAAAAAATTATTGTTTGGGCTGGTATTCTTGGAAATGCCATTATTAGTCCATTATTTCTGTAAAAAACTTGACTAGCAATCTATACCTTGATATACATGATATTATTTCAAATATTCCACTTTTTTCACTGAATAGTTTTTCCATCATCTACCAGATGTACAAATATATAGGTGAATAAATGGCCGCTAGTTCAGAAGCGAGGAACTCTCATTCTGTTCTTTAACTAACGTCACATAAATGGAATTGGGTTTGATTTTTCAACTGAAGCAGATTACGAAAAAAAAAAAGAAAAAGGAATGAATATCATTGAAGGTAGATGATTCTTGGATAGATGTCGTGTGTTAGATTTTTCAACGATCAGGGTCACATGCCGAGTGAGGATATTGAAGTTTTTGAGATGATGTTGATGATGGTTGCGATGTAATAGCTGAAAGAGCATTTAAATACTTGTTTTGAACGCTGTAGCACAGTGAGGAATGATTTTCTCTGGATATTAAGATGAAGTACATTAGTTCTGAAATAGAGGTTACAAAAATTGGGGTGTTTATAAAATAACTGATATATGCAAAAGTCAGACTATATGGAGAGAGCGCGACGAATATTCAACTATACCGAAATTTCATAATAGTGAGCAGTTAATTCTCAGAAATATGATTGTATTGAAATGAAAATATTGTTGTCAGGTTGTGATTCTATATATTTCATCATCTGATGAAATATATAGAATAATTGATAATATGCAATAATACAGACACGTTGCTGTGAATTTTAACAAATTGTGTCTTATTATTAGGATATGAAAAAATCATCATTTGAGATGGTTCACCAAATCCAAAAAAATGTGATAGAGTTTCCAAAACCGAATGATTCAGTGATTCATCATACTGAATGCTTTAGGAGAATCAAATTTTGTCATTGTCTTTGACTCTGCGATTTTCATCTACATCTGCAAGTGTTGTGCACTATAACTAAATTCGGTCCTAAATCCAGTTTGTCTGAGCAGTGAGATATCATTATCAATAAGATGCTCTCCAATTTGATTTTTCATGATTTTTCAATTATTTTCGAGTACGTCGATAGAACTGATCTGGGATAATTGAAATATTGTATTTTGAAAGTGGAATTGATTTGGCAAAATTCCAAGGGTTGAGAAAAATAACTTCAAGTCAAACATTTATCATTGACGTGAGTGATGAATGATTATTATATTACAATATTATCAATATCACTACTTGTTTCAGTTTCGCAAATTATACACTTGATTTTGTACTTTCCCGTCATAGTTTACTTAATATTCACATAGAAATTTTGTTCCTTGGCAGTAATATTATGCAACAAGTAGTTCATCCATCCGGAAATTTCTAATTTGGACTATATCATTGAATAAATTTGATTATCATTCACCTGAGAGATTGGAATATTTTCCATAGAAAATGTGTCATACTAAAACGTTTGAAGATAGGACTCGAAAATCTCACACTGCGTTCATGTGGAATGAACGTTTTTCTTAATGAATTTGATCTTCAGCGATTCAAATTCAACGTGAAACGCTACTTTCGCAGAGGAACCGCTCTTAGAGCGCCTTAAGGATTTTTCTGTGGTGCTTGTTTTGTCCTCAAAAAAATTCAGTACCGTTAATGACAAGTGCGATAAATATCATGAACAGCTGACAGAAATGAAATGAAAGGTAATTTCAGCGAATGATAAGAGTTTCAACCTAGATGAAAAAAAAAACACAATTTCCACACCCAATAGTACGTATTCAAAAAAACACTTCAATGTGAGATTTCCACTCGAAAGTTGTCGAATGGAAATCTCACACCAAAGAGTTTTTTTTAATGGATTTCAATGAAGTATAGGTCACTTCTATCATATTTCTTACAAAATAGTATAACTTGATGATAAATTCAGAAGAAACAACATTTGATATGTGATGGAATCGGACGATACCTGATAAAAATTCATACGTATTCGAGAAACACTTTATTGTGAGAATTTCACTGAACTGGTCTAAATTCTGAAAATATATTCGTCTTTAGTAGAACTCAATGAGCTTCTTGATGTATCATTGAATTTCCAGGATATCAGCAACATTTTTTCAATTCCCAAAGAAAACAACAAGAGAATCGCTTCTTAATCCTATTATTGGAAAGGAGTGGAAATACTGAAGAACGTCTATGAAATCTAGGAATCTATACTTATGAATTCGAAAGTCACTCACTCAACACCCATTCATCTATGTTTCTCCGTACTGGTGAGTCCTAGGAAGCTGAAATTGGTATATAGGTGCTTCTTAGGTCTCAGATGTACACTAAGAATGGGTTTTTGAATATTCCAATTGAGGTACCCCCGTGGGGGTAAAAGGAGGGCGTTTACATATGAGAATTACCTATTCATCACTGTTTCATCGTTACGCTATATCTTTAGAAGCTGAAATTTTATATGTAGGTTTGTTTTATGGTGTAGATATGCAACAAGAAAATATTCTTGAATATTCCAACTGGGGCGCCTGAAGATAAAAATTTGTTGCAGACTGTCAAGTGAAGACTACAAACTCTACAGAATTCTTGTTGGCCTGTTCCATAACTGGAAATAGGAGACGCCTAACTAATTTTCACCACTTGGGTAGTTTGGGATAGTTGAATATGAACAACCGGCAAATCTTACAATTATGTATTTTGTTTCATATGGTGATATCAACGAAAATAACTAGTCATCTCTATGAAAAGATTAACTTTCGTTCTGATATTCGTCGTCTCAACTTGAGACTCAAACATTAATTAACAACCCAATCGAACAAAACATCATCATTTCGTAGCTTCTTTTTTTATAACCTCTTCCGGCTGCATAATCGACTCCCCAATTCATTCAATCTCTGTCGTTTTCGAAATTCAACAACGGACTGATAAATTAACTACTTGCTAACAACGTCATTTTAACACAAAATTGTTTCTTACTAACTGTCACTCTGATGGACTTATTCTCTCTCTAGATCTATCGAATATATGTCAGTATGAGTTATTAGACAAGATTCAACGAGTGATATTACATAATTATAAACAATGTTGAATGGAAGAGCAGGTTCTGACTGCGTCAATAATGACAGGGCTAGAACTTGAATTCTATCATTTGACAAATATATAGGAACCAGTTTATCTTATCTACTGCATGTATATTGTCGATTGTATTTTTTGTACATTGTTGATAAAATAATTTATTTTTATTATTTTTTTCTAAAGGGTGATCTGGTCGAGCCCAGTCCCCGAAGCTTCTACACATTCGAAAAAACGCGCCAGCATTATTAGATGATGATCACCACACCGTGCGGTAAGTAATCATTGTGAGTCAAGAATCACAGAGTTCTGCATTTGACCGGCCAAATTTGGCACTTCTCATTTCTCATAATGGATTCAATATCGCCCAGTTGCTCAATATTTCTGACACCAATACGTGTTCAGCCCATCTGGGCCTGGAGCGGCAAAGTTCATGGAACCTACAAGGGCTCTTCGAACGCCATCCAGAGTTATCGAGTTGCACAGTTGATTGAGCTTAGGCTGTCGAAGCTGTCTGCTGGAAGTTTCGAACTGCGCTAGGGCTATAGTGTCTGGGTTAAGTGGCTGTGGGTGTTCATAGATGTCCTTCCAGAATTATTCCACCTGATCAGCAGTCGGCAGAGTATCCACAACACGCGGAGGCTCTTATAAGCAGAAAGGTTCCTCTCGGAACCTGATGTTTTTCACGATACTTTTTGCTTGCTCCACTACTGACTTCTCAGCAGCCACTAGCATCCGCATTCTATCAAGACAGTGCTGTTTGGTAGTCAGCAGCACGCCTTGACTCAAAGTCTGATGGATACGTCGAAGTTTGGTGGCTATTCGCCGCACTGCGGGCGTGAAAGGCCTGTTGTCCACCCTGTAATCCATCACACATTGAAAACGAGACGCGTGTTGTCTCGCTGACGTGATCTTAGCCTCCATCTTGTATAGCCGCCGTTCAGTCTTCCGGACCTCAAAGCTAAGATTTTGTCCTTCCGATTTGGAAAGCGATTGGACGACGCTGTACACGGCGGTGTCATTATCATTATCACAATAATTGTTATAATGAGTGATTTTTTGCTGGTATTTTTTTGGCAACACTGCTTTAGACAGATCACGCGTGAATCTTGTCTTGTGTCATTGTCAAACTTGTTCAGTTCAGTCTATAATTTAACCATGAATCGACTTATGAATGAACAACGCTTGCAAATTATTGAATTTTATTATCAAGATTTATGCTCGGTTGAAAAAGTGCATCGTGCACTTCTTTCAATTTATGGGCAGTTTCGTCGGCCTACTGAGGAAGCTATTCGGAAGCTTGTGACTGAATTTCGAACCCAGTTTACATTATTGGACATTAAATCACCAACACGCATACGTGGAGTGAGGACCGAAGAAAATATGGCGGCTGTATCCGCCAGTATTTCTGATGCCGTGAAATGTCGATTCGCCGCCGTTCGCAGCAATTAGGCCTCTGTTACTCCACTACGTAGAAAATTTTGCGGAAGAATTTGGGTGTAAAGCCTTATAAAATACAGATGGTGCAAGAATTGAAGCCACACGACCTCCCGCAACACTTGGTGAATGGGCGCTGGCAAAGTTGGAGGAAGATCCACATTTTTATCGGAAAACTGTGTTCAGCAACGAGGCTCATTTCTGGTTGACTGGATACGTTAACAAGCAAGATTGCCGCATCTGGAGTGAAGACCAGTCACAAGCATCGCAAGAGCTACCGATGCATCCCGAAAAAGTAACTGTTTGAAGTGGATTATAGGTTGGTGGCATCATTGGGCCGTACTTATTCAAAGACGACAATGGCCGGAACGTTACTGTAAATGGCGGGCGCTACCGTGTGATGACTGATGACTTTTTGTTGCCCAAAATGGAAGAATTGGACATTCCTGATATGTGATTTCAACAAAACGTTACCACATGCCACCCGGCACGCGAAACAATGGCCCAATTAAGAGCCGCCTTCGGTGAACAGTTTATCTCACGTATGGGGCCCACCCATTGGCCGCATAGATCGTGTGATTCAACGCCTTTGGATTATTTCTTGTGGGGTCATGTTAAGGCTCATATTTACAGGGATAATCCAGCAACGACTGGCGCTCTGGAAGCCAATATTGAAGCATTTATACGTGAAATACCGGTCGATATGTTAGAGAGAGTGTACCAAAATTGGACCTTGCGCATGGGCCATTTAAAGCGGAGCCGCGAACAACATTTGCATGAAATCATCTTCAAACAATGAATTACATTCATAGTTCTGTCGATTCCAATTAAGATTTCATCATTTTTTCAAAATTTTTTGTGTTTCTTTGAAAATCAAATCCTATACCTCTCAAAAAATCACCCGTTACTATTGGGTATCTCTTGATTTTCACCAACGTCACCGAAAACTGAAAGTGTACTTCATTCCTTTTTCACAATCGAAAAACAGTAGTTGAACAAATCATCGTCTGTATCATCATCTTTTACTGCACAGTTGACGAAAAGAGTGTATAAATCGATCACACTCCTGAGAGATATCGGAATATAATTTTCATTATTTTTCGAAAACAAATCTGTTTAGGCATATTCCATTGCTCTCTGAGTGGATTGTTCAATCATGTGTTTGAGGTAACCTTTTTTCTGCTTCGTTAGCTGAGATAGTGAGGTTTATCGTTTGTAGTATAACCAGTGATGTGACAATGAAGTGTCTGTAGTGGTTGGAGGCGTTGTTTCTGAATTTTTGCAATAATTTAACATTGTCGGTAATCCCTGGCTAGTATTTTTCATTATATCGGAAAGGACTATGAATATCAAGAATATGGTTTCTGAACTGATGGATCATCATAATTTTCTCATCAATATAATACAGAAACATTTTTGAATTGCTCGCACTGACTATGCAGGTATTGATATAACAATGATGACAAAAATGATAATTTTATATTCACAACAACTTTCAGAAAAACTGGCAAGTTCACAAATCGACTCGTTCATTTCAATGTCCCCTTTTCGAAAATTCATGCATCTACTTTCGTTCAGAGAAATAGTTTTTTCTGAAAACTCGAGTTCCTAACATTAAATTTGATTGCTTCTCCAGCGGCTCATATTCAATAATAGCATTGGAAAACGTAAGGAAATCTAAATTGGATTTCGTGCTAGTATTGGAAAGGCTCGATGAAAATAAAGTATAGAAACAGCAGTTATAATGTTAGATCAACGCATTTTGAGATCTTCCAGAGAAACTTTATTTCCTCAGATACTCCTTATATTTCCCTGGGTTTCTATAAGTACTACAGAATATTCAATGTGAACTTTTCTATCGATTGGAAGTTGAATCGACAAGAATACAAATACTCGTATGTGTATCACTACAAATTATGCCCCTGCCCGTGTTTGTCTGAGCGCGACAAAATAAAAAAAAATACCAAACGGATTTCCATACGGTTTTGACAAATGGACCGAGTGATTCAAGAAGAAGGTTCTCGTGTATATTTGATTAGCGTTTCGTGTGAATTGGTTGAAATATAACGATGTTATCCGCAAGGATTCGGACTGGTGGAGCTAACCCGCGAGCTTTCATCGAAAACCCTGCCCAGTCATTTTAATTTTATATTACGAAACAACTCACTACATGTTGTTTTATATAAGTTGACAAAAAATTCAGCGATTGCATATGTCTATCTGTCGAGGATACCTTTCTATATCCCTCTATTTAGACGAATATATAAAATGGATAAGTTAGTTGCCCCAAGAACTCTAATAGATTCAAATAAATAGATATCCTAAAAGTAATCGTAGAATTGGATTCAACGTGCAAGGAAATAAATTCGAACATCCTCCAATCGAGAAATATTGCAAATGCGTTGGCATTGTTTGAAGTAGTGGATTATTTTGTAGTTTGAGGTCGTATGTTAGTTTTAGATTGTCTTCAGGTGGATTGGTACTCACCAATTCCAAAATTCGAATCCATAGTTGCGAACATTCTTTTGATCGGGTCAATATTATTAAAGGTCATTATCCTTAGTCACTTGTTGAGATACTCGGCTACGTTCAGGGAGATTGTGTGGTAATTGTCATGAAATGATGAATATTGAAATATGAAAGGTCGAAGGATCTTGCTTCATTTAGGCCTACCAGTGGGTAGCTCCATCCTCACTATGAAATGTTCCACAATGATCTGGTATGTTTTGAGATATTTCCGAACGTTTGAGACTATTCTCGAACGAGACTGAGTATTCTAGAATGTCTCCTCATATTATTCATCGAATGTTGTGAATGCTTTAAAATACTCTTGAATGTTCCAGCACTGGTATCTCTGAAAGCACGCCATTCAAGTTGAAACGGAAATGGTCTTTTCTAATATAAGGCTACTGCAACATACAATCGATTGTTTTGTGATGATCTCAAGAGTCCCAGGTTATTCCAGAATATTCTAGATTATTCCCGAATTTTTCTCCACATGCCAGGATTTTTGTTTGAAAGACAAAATAAAAGCACTACAGAAAAATCCTCAAGGCGCTTTAAGAGCGGTGCCTGTGCGAGAGCAAGGATTCACATTGGATTTGAATCGCTGGAGGTTGAATTCATCAGGAAATACGTTATCAGAAAGTTTGTTCCATATAATCGCAGTTCTCTCAATGAAAGAGTTTTTAAGCAGTGGAGTTCGAAAAGTGATGAGCAGCCACAGTTCGTGGTGTATTTCTGATACGTACCACTCTTGGTGAAATCAAATGTGCCAAGTCACTTGAACACCTCCCGTGGAAGTATCTATAGAAGAGAGACAAATCTCCAACCCTTTTTTGATGTTCCAGACTATCAAGGTTGCAAGTGATGTTCGTGTCTACATTCAGGCGGATGGCTCTTTTCTGGATGGAATCCAGCAGCTTCAAGATATGCTTAGGGGCGGAGCTTCATACATGAGAACAATACTCCAAGAAGATCTGATCTGAGCTTCATGAAGCATCAAAAACTGCTGAGGTGTATACAATTCTCTGGTTTAGAACAGTGTTTCAAGCTTCTGAGAAGCAGCCTCTGAAATTCAAGCGACATGATCGTGCTACGACATATTGGTGTCCATTTAAACCCCCAACAAACTTATCAAAGCGGAGGATATTTCTGTATGTTCCGAGATGTTGTGAAGTATTCTCGAGCAATTTTGAATATCTTCAAATTCACGCCTTTCAGGTGAAAATAGAAAACATTTTCATGAAGAGAGAATGGAGAACTACCACAACTTATAATTTCTCCGAACGTTTCATTTTGTTTTCGAATGTTTCAGATCATTCAAGATTATTTTACCACATTCTAGAGGGCGAAACTTTTTGCGCCTATGTCTACAAAAGTACGCCAAGTGAATTTTTTTAGAGAAGATTGCACCTGCTTGGTGCTCTTCGTCTGAGAGTTCCTGGGTTGTGAGTTTGAAAACTACTTCTTGTCATGGATTGGGCGCCACCAGGTTTTCAGATCCTACTTTTTTCCAAACATGCCAAACATAGAAAACATAAACTCACCAATAATGGAACAATTTCCACGTATATCTACTCAGGGAGTAGACATGAAGTATGTCTGGTAGTTGGAATGGAATGGAAAACAAATTATAAGGTAACGACAGATCTGACTTCATTGAATCTTGCAATTAAATGATGACTTTTCATCATGCAGATTGAACTTTGCCTTTCATCTTCATATAACAATCATATTGTACCTGATTGATTTGTTTGAAAAATATTTGAAGATAATGAAGACAATATTATTGTTATCATATACCCTTACCAATAGCCCCTTTAGGATGAAGAACATTCAATAATTCGAGCATTCTTATTACGAAATGTTGGTGAAATGTACGCTAAAGAGGTTTCACCTTGAGAATGTTTACAGATTGTGAATAGAAATGAATGGTGCAGAAGAAATTGTGATATAGCAATTACAATTGCATTGAGCAATTTTGCACAAAAAGTAATTTTTGGAGGTAGATTCAAAAATGCTGTTGAAAATATATCACACCAGACTAATAATTGAGAAAAATGGTGGAGATTCTCATAGAATAGGATTGTAAAATTGGTATTCAGAATTCGAATCACTGAAGCTGTATGTCATCTCTGACGAACGTATTGAAACTGAAATGCTGAAGGTACCTCCATTGGCAGAAGTGATCGAATTCGAAGTAATTATCTTTGTTTACTAATTACTTCTGTTAACCAGTCTGAAACCAAATTCCATGATCAAATCAGACATGAGTATCGAAAATTTTTGTAATCCCCTCAGTGTTTCTCCGCACAATACAAAAAACATCTTGCAGCCCTCCAGGTGAAAACGTGAACTCTCTCCAGAAGCTGATGTGCCACTATAACAAAGAATGTAGGCACATATTTTTCGCTACCTTTGTGAAGCCGGGTTAGGTCGCTTGTAATTGAATGAATCAATATTGTTTAAATTAAAGATGAAAACTTATGATTTTACATTTTTTGTGATGATTTGGAATCTCATCAACCCTTTGTATCTAATTTTTCCATTGCTTCGTAGAAAACAAGACTTTGTAATAAAAGACGATGTTATTATCTCGAAACAAATGAGATTGAGAATATTTCAAATTTCACTTCACAAATTCATCTGCTGAAATAAGATATCGTTGGAACAGAAAAGAAGAATTCAAGACAGAAAATATGTAAACAATTTATTGGAGATTCTCAAGAATACCTGAAATTTCTGAAAGCATTGAAAAATCCGATGAATTCAGTATTGCATTTGAAATATAACACATAATTCAATGAACGGTTTTTGTTCGAATTCGAATAGGATGCAACGGTATCATAAAAATATTGATAACATTTCGTATCGAAAGAATTCAACTATTTCTTTTTTTGAGTTTCTGCGTATGTGAAGCGGAGGTGTGAGTTGTATAGAGATATATTAATGAATTCATAATAGTAGAAATGATATAACTTTTTCATTCACATATGTATATAAGAGTGAAGGATAAAGAAAATAACATCTGTATAATTTCTATTTATTTGTTACGACCGATTTCGGTTTATCAAACCATTTTCAAGTGACTTGAAAAAATAGAAAATGAATTGTCAATGAACAATTCTCAGAATAAAAAGGAACATTGGAAATGGGAATATTTCAGTATCATATCAATTAATGATATTCAGTTTTTTAATGCATTTTCAGGCATTGAAAAATTTTTGTTTCAGAAACGATTTTTTCATTGAAATCATAATAATGAGATTGAAAAATTCAATTACTACATGAACAGTGTATCTATTGACACGGCCAAAAAACCCGGAAAATAGCTTTCACACAAAAAGTTCGATGCTCTTTTGTTGTTTCAAAATTTTCAGCACCTTTCATTATTCGTGAATACATGGAAAATGAAATTTTTCAAGTTTTTTACGCAAATCTTCCACTTCTAAGAAAATATCTATCAACAAACGTATAATCAAGAGCAAACTTGCGATATGTTTAGCTGCTACATTATCATGATTCATTCAACTATTCGCTAAGTGTCTAATTTTTTCCGTTTTTCAATATTCAAATTCAATGGATTGAAATATTCTTATTTTGTTGAAACTAATGGATTTAACTTGAAGTTTTCAAATTCTGCTGATTGGAAAAAAGTGCTATTTTTTGTATCAACCCTACGCCAAAGGTTCCAGTTTTACCTCTCATTCAACTAACCTTGTTGGTCTCATATCGTAAACTACTCTGCCTGAAATCACTAATCGAATGCTACGTGATCATTATTTTTTGATGAAGGTGAAATGAAATTGTGTGAAATTTTCCTTTTGAACTATTTACCGAAAGTCCATCATGCCTTTGTACGTAGGCTATCACTTGTTTTCGTCTTGGCGAAATCATTTTATTCCGTATATATTTTTATCTGCTTCTGTCATGTTATTCCTCTATTCGTCAACAATATTGGTCTTGAAACCAACTACTAGTTTGTGATATCTGTAAATTTTTCACCCCAATTCGGAATCTTCTTCAGATCGTCATGCAACCTCCTGCTGCAGGTAATGATGTGCATCCGCAGCCGCAGCTAAATATGGGTGACATACTCTAGGAGGTCGCCTGTTGATCTTTGTTTCCGAAAGTCATATTGATGATTTCTCAAAATGTTAAAGCCTTACAAATATTTGAGGATATGGTGGTTTACGACTTTCTCTATGATTTTAGATATCACTGATAGTGAAGTGACTGGTCAATAGTTCAATATCTTGTGGGTTTTTTTAACGCAATTATGGAGAGACGAATCACTATGAAAAGTGTGCTATAGAGAATGAAAACCTCTCAAATAATTTATCAACAACTGATAATCAGATGCCAACTGATATGATCATTCCAGAATCATCTGAAAGCACTATTTTTCACGTGTTCTGATCACAGTGAAACTCATTAGAAAATTTTTCAAAAGTAAGTAAAACGTCAATTAGAAATACTAGCGAACTCAGAAACAATCAGCATTACTCTATTACAATATTTTTCATGTTCAAAATATATGACTCATTATTTTATAGTTTGTCTTGAAGGAGAAATCTCTCTTCTAATCGTTATTGACTAGTTGCTCCTTCAATTAGTTTTTGTGCGTCTACATGATTATATATTCAATATTCAACAAGAGATGCTTCCATACAGAGTCACGACGCGCCATTAAATTATTTTGCATATTTACAAATAATTTGCATCCACGAAGTGATGTTAATAATTGATATATACCACAATACCTCAACTTTGGATAATAGTTGATTGAAAATGGAATTTACTGCTTTGATTACAGCCAATTCATGTTCAAGAAAAGTTGTAATCAACTTACCTCCAAGTTTTCAACATGAGAGCTCCATAGGTGAGAGAAAAACCGATTTCTCGTAACCAGACTCGGGCTGTACAAGTGTAGACTGTTGGCTTAGGGTACATTACGATCATCTGAAATGAAAAACAGAGTTTCATTCAATAATTTCATGAGACGTGGGAAAGCAATACTATAAGATCATTTCAACGAACTTAATAAATCATCAGAAAAAAAGAAGGAAAGGCGATGACATTTTATTTTACGAAAATGTTATCCATATGATCGGCAAGAGACAAATATCAATGCTGAATGAAGCTGGTCTATTGCGAATTTGATGCTTCAGCATCAACTTCGAAAAATGATTCGTCGTTTGTTTTTTTCTGTAGCTTCCATTACTAGGTTACCAGATGAAATCAGATCTCAAAAACAAATCGTGATCTAACACCAGATATCGGAGTTTCTACTCGCATCAGGTTACATCAGTAGCACTGAGCTGAATTGAAGGACCTGAGTATCTAGTGGTAGTAGTAGTAAAAGGTCAAGTGAAAGACAGATGACGAATCTCTTCAGGTGGTTGCTGTCGAAGCTTGACTCTAAAACTGATCACTTGAAATGGAATATATTCGATGAATATATTCCATTGATTTTGGAGTGTTCGATACTGAAAAATAAGCTCCAAGTTGAGTTTCATATTCATTACTCAAAAAACAATTTTGTTGACACCCGGTATTTAGAAAGATATTCTATGCATTTTTGCTTTGGATTCGACGAATTTACTCTGTTCATTTCTGGAGTTTTCGATACTCATTATCACTCATTTTCACCGCATTCAAAAACAGGTTTCATAAACGATCGTTCATTTATTTCCAGAAATAATGGAAGCTGGCAGTGATGAATTGAATTAATGAAAGGATTGTAGTGATAGATAAGATACTTCATCGTGATAGGTTGAAGTTGATATGAACCTGGTAAGCTGTTCTCGTTTCTGTCTGAATTATAGTTCAGATGCGTAGTTTTTTTTTACCCTTGGACTTTCAGGACAGATTATTGGATTGTTGAAGCATACACTCAAAAGTTTCGAGAACATTCTTGAACTTCTACCATATTTGTTCGAACTTGTTTTTTTGCTAAATCAGTTGCTAGGCTTACTGCAATACTGCAATCTACTGGTTAATGATCAAAAGGTTAAATAACGTTGTAAGCCATGAATAAGGGTGCATTCATCGGGTATCTGGAAAAAATGAAATTGGGAGTTGTGGAAAAAAACAATTCCGAAATTACATGTATTATATGTTGTGTAATACAAGTTACATGAAATTATTGCATTTGAAACGAGTATAACAAATGAGCTACGAATATATAAAGGAACAATTTGTTCAGGCCAGTCTCAAACTTCCTACACTGTAGGTTGATGGACTGACACCTATCAGAAAACAACTACTCCCCTGGCTAATACCACGAAGAGCGTTGGATTGTATCCAAAATGAACACAAAGCACTTGGCTGTACAGATGACTCAGTCATCCTAGTCCAAGACCAGTTCAATAATGAAGTGAAGAGATGCATGCAGCAGGCCCTGAATATTATAACTGCATAGACTGCTGAAGAAGGCCTGAACATGAGTTCAACGCGATATAGTAACAAGAGAACTGAATCAGAGGGTCTAGGACCTCATAAACTTTGAGGTGAAGAGAAAAATCTATCAGAGAATGTCAAATATCTTGTAGTGATACTAGATGCCAGACTGGTCTGGAACTGATATCTTGTAAGTTAATTGCAAGGCAGAGCTAGCACTGATGCTTGCCAAACTCATAAACAAAAAGCCATGGAGACTTCAACCAGTCACGATGTATAAGAATATGAATACACTGACCCATTAAATATCAATAACACTTAACATGATAATCATCACAAATCTACACAATATAGACTTCGTTCCACTACAATACCAGTCCAACTGAGGAAAATACTGTTGTAATGCCTTGTGTATTGTGACAGCTGGTTAACGGAAAAAAATTTTTGAACAGAACGGAATGCGTATTGAAAATAAAGTCTGAATTTTGGTGATTTTCGATTATTGTCATGGATAATGAACTCGTGGGCAAAGATGAAACAAACTACCACTATTATCAAATCAAGAAGGGGGCAAAGTCTCGCATTGTTGGGAATAACGAGAGCAATGAGCACCAATTCTACAGATGCATTTGTGAAGGAGGAAGACTCTTGAGTCTTGGAATGTGATGGAATGGTGGAATTGGCTCGGTAGTAGCGCACCCGACTCATGACCGGAAGGTCGTGGGTTCGATTCTAACCTCAACCAGACATTTTTTTCGAGAGAATTTATCTGGTTGGAGCTGGGATGATTCTGCAACCGTGTTAGGAATCACACGTTGAAAGGTAAGACCCCGTTAGTCCATAGCTCGCATAAGTTTTGACTTCTGGGGGTTGTTGTTCGTAGGGGTGCAACAGCCGGCTAACGGAAAAGACAGATTTCAAAACAGAACATATTTTTGGAACAGATGAAAGAGGAAATGAGGATGGGCCAATTCACACCGGAAAACTCACCAAGTTACCTGAGATCGGGTAAAATAAAAATTTCGGACTATGTGGATGGAAAAATGTCAAACATGTTTTGGGACGACATGATAACAAAATACCCGTTCGGCAAAAACTTCGTGGTTGAAGTTTTGAACCGCGAAGAGTAGAGAAACAACAGTTTTTTTGAGAACATGGATGATATCAATTAATTCAGTACATATAATTGTCATGAAACACTATGAAATATTCGTGTCACAATTCAGAAAGATGTTACTGAAGATGGTCCACAAAATTTAAAACATATAAATTCGGATGAATTGATATCAAATTAATGAGATGTTCATATGTGTAGTAGAAGCTAGTTATATTTTTGAAATTTTCAAATTAAAAATCAAAGCACAAAAGCAGAAACAATAAATGGCAGTTTCAACTTCTCTTCACTGAAGATAGTACTCTTAACCCTGAACTTTCTCTCCATGCAGCCGGTTTTGTGAGTCATATAGTTTAAAAGATACCAGCGCCCCTAATGAAACCAGTTAAATGAACAAGAAGTCATTAAATTTCCCTTTATGTGACTCAAGTTATTTTATTGTTCATGTTCAATCTAAAGTTGTTTGTTTCTCTGATTGAATATGTAGGACAAATCTTTTGAATGATATTCTCTGTTGTTTTGAGTTTATTAAACAATGCCATAAATGATCATTTATTTTCTCACAACCGATATACATTTACCCCAAGGATAAAATGACTCGAAAAGCTCACAAGTCTCAGGTTAATTGCACATTTTTTACATTCATGAATATAATCAAGAACTTCCAACCTGAGACGCGTAATACTATTACTCTTGTGGAATGCAAATGGGGAAATTATTCATCTCTCTGTTTCATTCCAGCGAATAGCAAATGTAACGCACTTTCATTGGAAATATTATATAAGTCAATGTTTTTTTGGACAAAATCAATGTATATTTCATTGAGTATGGTTTTGATCTTGAGCAGAATAATATCCTGACAACCCATTGATACTGGAGGATACAATACGACTTCTGGACATTTTATTATTTGAGTTCCGCATTTTTTTTCAAGCTGGAGCTTTTTCCTTTGATTCCTACAGAGCTAAGAATGTATACCACTTTGAATTAGATGGGTTTTGAAAAATCTGTTTTATCGTTAACCAGCTGCATCCCCCTACGAACTCAAACATCGAAACTTGTGCGAGCTAACAATCAACGAGGTTTTACTATTCAACGTTCGATTTCTTGTACGGACTGAAAGATAGGCAATGAAAATCAATCTTCCGTCCTCGCGGCTCGATCCACCGTTCCACTTGATGGTCAATTGAATAAGTGAGGTCTCTTATTTCATTTCCCAATCGGATATTTGTCTTCAAAATGGATATGTGTTGAGTCCATTTTGAAGATATGTTATCAAGTTGAGATAGAAGTTCTCCTATGATATCATGGAGTTTCGTTCAGAAGGCAGTATGAAAGTATGCAGTATAAATTTTTGTGTATTCGTTTTGTCAAATTTCCGTTCCTCGACCCAACAGGTTTGGCGCCCATGCTTACTTTATGGTCACATCAGTTGTTGAAATCTACTGCAAGATATAACGAAACCACACCAGACTCCGTTTGAGAATTCAAGAGTATGTAAATGGTTTCATCTTCATGGACATCGTTACAATAGTGTTGCAACCTCTAATTTGACATCTTCTCTCAAGTTTGTTATTGAAAATAAATTACTTGTTTTCAATCGTCAATATGTCACAAATGAAATGATGATTACATAACGAAAGTATAATTGCATTATTTTTCAATACTGATATATTTCAAAGTGATTTTGTCCTTAGTTCCTTTGGAGTTCTACAATGGAGTATGATGATGATAATGATGATAATATTTATTCATCTATGTTGCATACAGGATAGAATTAACATCTCAGAAGTAATGATTAATAAATTCCATATTCACTGAGGGTTCAACCCTGTGTGTGGTTAAATTGACAAATTCAAAAAATTTAATGATTTTACATATAGTGTGTAAAAGCCAGATGGAATAAATTCATTATTTCGGTTGATATACATATTCGAAAAAAAATCCGAAGCATGTCAAATTTAAATTATAATACGACATACTTCAACAGAAAAATGATACCCATACCTTCAACCCACGTCGAATGCCAGGTACAACCCACAAATTTTTGAATGGGAAGTATGAGCTTGTTATTTATCGTTTGAAAGGTCTCTACATTCTCTATTCAAACATGTTATTGCTCTTGAGTTTATTGCAACAATTGAGATAAAATGAATTAAAATCATGTGGATACCAAAATTTGATAAAATACACTCAACACTTATTGCAATATACTCAAAACCTATTCCATGTTTAGGTATTGATAATCAGAAAGTAAGCAAAAACCAAAATAATGTTTTTTTCAGATGGTATCCTTCGAAAAACTGTGAATGATTTCTGTGGCAACGTTAGTTTAAAACGCCTTGTCAAATTGTTTCGTATGTTCCAACATTAGTTGTCAGTACTTTAATTCAGGTTTGAAGTTCGTCGACTTCAAGTCTGACAAATAGTCAGATTAACGAAAATGCGTGAAATAACAGTTCTACAAATGATTGGTTACGGAGATCACACCCGAACACAACAGGAAGTATCTTGCCTATTTCATGAGAAACTTTTTAATTTACCGCCCTCATTTCGAGGAACAATAAGCAAAATAGAGAAGCAGTTTTGCGAGTTTGGTCATGTGGGGCAGATAATAAAGGCAGCTGCCAATGCAATAAGTAATGAACTCAAATTAGATATGATGCTCGAGTTTGAAAAAAATACACATACATCGAGTAGACAGGCATCCACTACATTCAATGTTAGCCATACATCGATAGTAAACAAACTGAAAAAAATGCATCCCTATAAAATGATAGCTACTCAGAAGCTCATGAAAGACGATTTTGATAGAAGAACTCAATTTTGTGAGCAAATGATGGACATGGGATTGTAGGAAAACATATCATTAGTCCCTTTTTCATTGAGGGCAACTTGAATGGCGATGATTATTTGGTACTACTTCAAAATGATATCATTCCAAGTTTAGCAAAATCATATCCTAATCCAGGAAAACCTCAGGTTCCAGTGAATACGATATGGTTTCAGCAGGATGGAGCACCACAGATATCATTCCAAGTTTAGCAAAATCATATCCTAATCCAGGAAAACCTCAGGTTCCAGTGAATACGATATGGTTTCAGCAGGATGGAGCACCACCACATTACTAAGGCAATGCCTCGATGCAACATTTTCCAATCGGTGGATTAGGAGGCGAGGGTCGACTGATTAGCCAGCGCGATCACCTGATTTTCTATCATTATATTTATTTTTATGGAGATATGTAAAAAGCAATGTATACAAAACTCAATCTTCAGAATTGAATGACTCAAAAGAACGAATAACGCTTGCCATTAGGTCGGTCACACCTGATATGTTGAATAATGTTAGAAGACAGTTTTATTTGAGATTAGGATGTTGCCAGAATGTTTGCGGTGAACCTTTTGAACATATACTTCGTTAATATTCATAGTTTTTTTTCGTATTCTACATTTCATTACGTTTTGCATTACATTTTAGTTTTTGTATTTTATCGAATTTCGATAACCACATGATTTTGATTCATTTTATCTCAATTGTTG
Organism: Leptinotarsa lineolata; assembly: GCA_015342045.1. Lineage (NCBI taxonomy): Eukaryota > Metazoa > Arthropoda > Insecta > Coleoptera > Chrysomelidae > Leptinotarsa > Leptinotarsa lineolata. The sequence goes on along the minus strand of WOGR01000117.1, from coordinate 5,679 downwards.
CAATACACTTGAGAGCAATAACATTTTTCAATAGAGAATGGAGAGACCTTCCAAACGATATATTACAAACCTATACTTTCCTTTTGAAAAATAGGGGGTTGTACCTGTCATTCGAAAGAGGTTGAAGGTAGGGTAGGCATTTTTACGTTGAAGGATGTCAAATTATAATTTACATCCAACGTGTTTCGGTTTTTCTTTTAAATAATGAATTTATTCCATTCGGCTTTTACACACTGTATAATACAATCACAGTCATAATCACAATAGCTGACAAAAAACAATTTGTTTTAACAGTAAAAAAGTATCAATATCATGCATTCCCAAATTCATAGACAGAGTCGAATGTAATGAAATAGTAAACAAACATACACATACAGACAGCTCATAGAAGTTCATACCTACTTGTTTGTGAGGATAACAAATATTATACATACATTATACATAGGCATTAAAAAATTGAGGATATACAAATTTCGACCAAATTGATGGTAAAAAATATAATATATACATACATACAGAGAGAAGGCAGAGAAGGCTAAGTTCTTATTTTTGTAATGTGAGATTCGAATTTCATGATTTACAACCGTTTCTTTCCTTTTGACTTATATTATTAAATTAGATTGAATTATGGACCCTCTCTAGTCAAGTTCATCGTAAATCTGACTAGTTTACTTTTGAATTGGTTGATACTACCGATCTGTTGAATATTCGAAGGTAAGCTGTTGTATAGTTTTGGAACCAAATACTGATGACATTTCTGGCCCAGCGATTTATGCATCCGCGGATATTGGAGCTGCTTGCGATGTCTGGTACTATATTCAGGGGTAAGTGTCATTAACTGATTCTTGTGTTCATTCTGTCTTATATTAGAATTTTTGTAATACAATTGTCTTACATCTAGTAGTCCTGATTCTTCATATAGTGTATCACTTGGATATCTCGAGCTCTTAGATAGCATCAGTAATAATATAATTACTATCTTCTTCCCTCTGGAATTTTTTCACCGTTCCAAACAATTTTTTAGTAGTGTATCATCTCATCAAGCTCATAGTTCTTTTTATTACGACTTGAAACAATGAATTTTCCTTGAGAAAGCAGGTCGTTTTCTCATTCACCAGAGAGAAAGATTGGAAATTGTGTGTTCAGTTTAGAATTAAAGAATATTCCAATCATCAGGCTGTATTTAGCTGACGCTCCGATTGGGTGCCTATTCAGAAATTTTCTACATTTTGTCTTTCGTTCCTGCACTTAATTCGTAAGTGCTTTTTGGGTTAGTCATTGTTTTTAAGTTTCGTAGAAGAAACTTATATCCCAGACTTTTGTGATTGATTTTCTGTTGTATACTGTTTGAAAAAGTATTAGTCAATCTTTCAAATGTGGAGGTGATATTAATGAAAGGGACAAGAGTAACCATCCGTGTCTTTTATTTTTTCATTGAGTTCTAGTCTTGGATTTGGACTCTAGTTCTCGATTTTACATTCTCTAAATCATTAACCTTTCAACTACAATATGACTGGAGGGATTGATGATTTGCATAGGAAAGGAAAATATTTTGAATACATTCGAGTAGTTAATCATTCTGTGGCAATGAAAATTAGAATAATAGCTAAAGCAGACCACAAAGAAATGGACAGGCATCTATTCAGAGAAATTGAAATCATGCATCTTTCAACCCCTCACATATACTCTATTCTTCTCGAAGTACACAACATAATATCAAAGTATTCGAAATAATTTAAAATACACCAACATTCCACTCGTTGTGGCAGCTTATTGACAACATCAAGACAGGCTTCAATAAACGGAAATACAATAAAATTGTATTCGTTTGAAAATATCCGTATAGGCAAAACTGTCATTTGTCAATAATTGTATTCGTTTGAAAATATCCGTATAGGACGAAACTGCAATAACGTTAGTTACAAATACAAGTGGTATAAAAACAAAGGAAGTTTCATCCCTCAATTTCCATCACAACAAAAAATAAGGTGAATGTCAAATTTCGCGAACAATATATACACGATTAGTAATTTTCTATTGTTGGTACACTCGTTCCGAACATCTATTCACATTTTAAGTTGATGAACATGATGAGTTTGTTCGTGAGAGGTATAAAATTCGGAAGTGTTCTGCCTGTTCGGCGGTTTTCTGCTATCGAAAAAATGAATAAAAAATTTGTATCAAATTTTGTGTAAATATGCAATTAAGTATTCGAAACTATCGAAATATTGACAGTGGCATACGGTGATTGTACTCTGAGTCGAGGTCGAGAAGATGTGACTGTCGACCTTGCCCTGGACGCCCCAACACATCAACTACCGATGAAAATGTTACAATTGTTATAGGGAATCGTCGAATTACTATCAGAGAAGTTGCTGAGGATATCGGCATATCGGTTGGTTCATGCTGTGCAATTTTTTCGGAAATTTTGGGCATAAAGCGTGGGGCAGCAAAGCATGCCAAGTTCGATCAAATGTCAAGGTTTTGATAACTGTTTTCTTCGATTACTGTGGCGTAGTGGGTCAGTTACCATGATGTCATAAAAAAGTTCAGTTTCTCATGTAGAATTTCGAGATAATATTACATTTTATCTTTCTATGAATTGCTCCTTGTACCACATTTTTGGTAAAATGTTGAAAAAATTGATAAACAGAAAGCTTCTTCTCAAAAGAGTGATTTCTTTTGAGAATATTAGCTTCCCAATTCGTAAATGGAGCTTCTCATTCTCAGACCACAGTTGAGAAAATATCGTGAATTTTGAGAGTTTTGGGACACGATTACAGTAATTTACAAAAGAAATCACTCTGGAGAAATTTTATAGGAGTCGTCTTTGAATTCGTAAAGATATTTTTCTGATGTCGTTCAATCCAACAGAGCAAGTTCACCCACGTAGTATCTTGGAATGAATTTCCATTATTGTAGAAAGTGAATCTCAATTTTCATCATGAACAAACTATCATAGAACTCCAAAACAACATACCGTGCTGTAGATGAAGAATGCTCCCAGTGCTATAACCCGTAACAAAACTGGACTTGCAGCACGCACCACCTGAAAGAAGTAAAAATGTGCTTGAGAAAAATTGAAGAAAAATGAATTTCAATATTTAAACGTAAAAATTTCAATCAACTTTTCAATGTGAGACCGCTTTGTTTTCAAGAAACCATAAATAAGAGCTGTCGTGTTCTCCAGAAAAAATCGAATCCAATCTATTTCATAGATTCACGAGTCATTATCATCCCACCTGATATCAACAGTGTTAAAAACAGCCACGTAGGTACAAAATCTATCTTACAGAATATAATGTTTTGCCATCTAACTGATGCGAAAACAGAAACATTCTGACGGATAGAAACGGTCTCGTCGATGGAGTTGCGGCATTGAATTTACTTCAAACTAGATACACGGTGAATCTCGAATGATGTCATTATTTCCAGGTGGTGATTACTCGTTATATTTCATTAGAAAAAATCACATGAACGTGTGTCTTAACTTGATTCGTTTTCGAGGAAAGGGAAGTCACAGTATTACTATTGTTCTTTGATCAATAACTGAAAAGTCTTTTTGCCGATTTCAACGTAACTAGATGTGTTTATTACCAGTAACAAGGGGCTTTTTGGATAGAATGAAATTACTCATGATAATTCCAGTGGTGGCACGGAGGGTAACCTGATTGATATTTATGGTAGAAGTATTTGTACGCCACTGTTTTTTTCCAAGTTTGATTTGTCTATCAGATAGAACCATCAATAAAGAAAAACGTGTTTGGAGACAAGCTTTCATACAAATGCACTGAGTTGAAGTGAATATTTCTTCAATTATTTGATCTTGGTTATTATGTAACATATTCAAAATCTTCTTGCGCAATATTACCTATTTTATATATGCGGAAAGCCTCCCACTCACAGAATAATCTGGATCAAACAATGGAAAAAATAACTTTTTTATTTTCAGTGCGTTCGTATATCAGCTTCCCTTCAAAAATGTTTTTTTTTTTTATTTTAATTTTTGAACATTTTCGAATCGAAGTAAAAATTGAATGTGTTTTATAAAAAGGGATACTAATTATTCATTTCTGATCTAATCACCTGTCAAACTCAGCAAAGGTAGAAATAATTTATGACATTATTACCGAAATTAATTTGTGAATTGACATTATTTGACAGTGGGTGACAAATAGTATCATCAAATTGTTTTATTAGCGTGCAAACAAGCTTGTGTTAGTTCTTACTATCAAGTAAATATGAACAACTCTTGAATTTGCTGAAATGCATTTCATTTATAGACTGGCAGACGAAAATGTTGCTGAAACCCGTCGACTATATCGAGACAAATATCCAAACAGAGATATTTCAGCAGAGAAAACTTACACCAGATTACATGCTAGACTGCCCGAAACTGAATATTCAACAGAACAGGCTGAGCAAACTGGTAGACCGAGAACAATAATGGCACCACAATTCAAGGAAGCAATTCTCCAAGTAGTTGACGGCAATTTTTCAACAAGCACCCAAAAAGTAGCTGCACAGTTCAATGTCACTGATCGAAATGTTCCGAAGGTTATGCATACAAATTTATTGTATCCATATCACAAGCAACGGGTGCAGGCACAATTATTTTCGGGCCTACGAGAATCCTCATGGTACTGTAGAGAGTGAATTTCATAGGAATTTTTGGTGGATGTATGGGTGGGAAGTTTTGGTGATCATCTCATTGGGCCCCATTTTCTTCCTGCTCGACTCGATGATTCGATGTATATAGACAATTTCTAGAAGACACATTGTCATAATCGTCACAAGATGTACCTTTGCTGATAAGACAATGGCCACTTAAATCTCCAGACATGAACCCTCAGGATAATTCCTTCTGGGGATATCTCGAATCGCTTGTTTATGCGACACCAGTTGTCGATGAAGATGACTTGAGAATTATAATTATGCATAATTCTAATATCATACGCAACACCAGAGGAATTTTGAATGTATGCAGCATTCAATAGAAACGAGACTTGATGCCTGTATTGTGAGTGAAGGTTCTCATTCTGAGCGTCTGATTCAATCATTTTTCATTATTCGAAGACCAAACCAGAGAACTAGGAATTTTACCAGATGGACAGTTCGGTTTCAGATCACAACATTCAACAGAGCTACAAGTCCTAAAGGTAGTGGACTTTGCGACTGAAGGATTCAACCTTGGCAAAGGACATAATACCGGCGCGATTTTCTTAGACGTCTCCAAGGCGTTTGATAGAGTCTGTCACGACGGACTACTAGCCAAGATGAGCGATTTTGGCTACACGAAACCCATGGTAAGACTAATCGATTCTTTTCTAGCAGACAGGAGATGCCGTTGCAGAGTAGGAGACGATATATCTACAATTCGACTACTGGAGGCAGGTGTCCCGCAAAGCGCAGTCCTTCCGCCACACCTCTTCTCAATATACACGGCAGACGTGCCCAAGCCGGAGAACAACTTTAACAAGCTGGCTCTCTACGCGAACGGCCCTGCTGGCGAGATCATCCGGTACAGCATATATCACCAGATATTTGAAGCAGCAGGCGAGTAGATTAGAGAAGTGGGCTAACCTGTGGAAGATCAGTATAAACCCTGAAAAAAGTCAGGCGATACTGTTCACCCGGAGGTTTGTTCAGCCGGAAGAAAATGTCATCTTGAACGGACAA
>WOGR01000116.1:0-30381 GCA_015342045.1 Leptinotarsa lineolata | reverse complement strand
CATAAGCCTCACAGTCGTAGTTTTCCTATGTTACTTGATCAAGAATGAAGCGAGTTATATCAGGATATGATACTACACCGATATAACATTACAATGCATGTTCCCAGACCAGGTCGTTAGCCGATCCAGCCGCTGACTCAGCATGGCGTCGTATAAAAACTTATTTATACATCTTGTTTTCTAATGTTACTCATTCAATTGTAGTCATTTGCTCGAAATGTTCAAATAAAGTTTTTTAAAAAGTCTCAAAACAAATCGTTCGAAATAATTAGTGATTTACACGACTCATGGCATTCTAGATCAAAAAATAAAAATTGGAATAAAAATGATTTTATTTGTCAAATATTGACAAGCAGTATTGTTGGATTAAGAATGTCATTCTTGATCGAAATAAGAAAAAATGTATAGGATGTCCCATTTAAAAATCGAAAGTTGGGGTCATTTCCGGTCAAACCAGAAGTACTGCAAAGCAAGTCAATATGTCAAAAATGTAAATTGAACTATAATACACAACCCCAAAATTTCGTTTTTCTCTCTCCAATAATAAAAATGTTATAGGAGTGAGCCACCTTAGAGAATCACTCGGTACACAATATATTATTGAAAATAGGCCAGTTAGGGGAAGGAATTCCGATTCTAATGACCCCCTTTTTCACAATAATGGGTCTCTCCTTTTAGGTTATTTCCACTCTTGAGATTATTAAGTCTGCTTCAGATCCTTTCAACCAGTAGTTTGGAATTTGCAATTTTTAGTTTTTTATTAAGAAAAAACAGTGGCGATATTATTAGACAGAGATTAGCTGCTCAACAAACTCGGACTCCCATTGCTTTATTTCAATATAATAATCCTAATACGGAATGTCTTTAATACAGAAAAGATTTCAATAGTCTGAGCCACCTTGTACACCGAACCATCTTTCACGACCTATTGCAGAATAAAATGTATTTTAACCTCTTGTCGTTGGAATATCACGAAGAAAGTTGTTATAAATAGAACGCCTACATAATGGAAAGTGAAAGCTGGCTCCAATTTGACTTGATTATTATTACAGCTATACATTCAGATCTCTAAAATCTTACTACTGGTTTATGTTCGACAAAAATATGGTACAACATTCACTAATGCTGATAACTGACAATTCGCAAGATTTAAAATTACAAACTTTCCCTGCAAGCGATGTAAGATGTCGATGAAATCAATTTTAGGATTTATTTATCGACCGGATATTATGTTCAATTATGTTGCGTTCCTTCTATTTTTGGATAATTCAATTTCCTTTATCATTTTTTAGATTATTCAAGCAAATACTGATATAAAGAAAAACATTCATTAATCGAGGTACAGAGTGAGCCAAATTGGACACTTTTGAAGGGAAACTCCTGTTTTCAAACTAGATAGATGAAAACTAATGGCTGTGTCTGGGGGTCAAATTCTATTGGTGAAAACCCCATATCGATATTTAGCATCGTTTCTGAGTTACAGCATGTTTTTCGAAAATGTGCATTTTCGAAAAAATGCTATAACTTCTTTCCTATCAAAAGATTCTTGTTTCTATGAAAACATTTTCAAAGCACTTTCTACGTAAAATTCATTGGTGTAAAAAACTAATTTTTCCAAATGAGATGATAATAATAATGTTCATTCAACAATAAGGAATTAACAAAAAGCAATTGAACAATACATAAATACCATGAAATAAACATAGGTACTCACGGAAGCAAGTGATTGCTTGCACGTGAGAGAAAATCTACTTGGCAATTACAATATAAGGGTGCTGCGATAGTTCTTTTTCACAATCTAGAAATTAATCAATATAGGTTAGCCATGCTGAATTTTTCACATTCGGGAAGTTAGTCATAATAGGTGTATCATTTTCACTATGGTACTTGTGTCAAAATCGGAAAATGGTAGATTTTTAATGATAATTACATTTTATTGTTCACTAGGTCACTAAAGAATATCCTATTTGTATTCAGAATCCATTTTCTCAAACTATGTTTAAATGAATTTTCATTGCTTATCAATTTTAATTGTAGAGGTAAGTTGTTATATAATTTGGGTCCTAGATACAACACACTTCTCTGTCCAATATTTTTGTCACATTTTGGGACCTTCACTATTTCGCTTTTAGCACTAGTGGCGTGATTATGTTTTATAGGTTTGACCTCAATTAATGATCGGTGAATACTCAGAATTATTATTTGGCAGTATAGCTGTCTCATGTCGAGTATTTTGCTCAATTAAAAAAGTTCATTACAAGGAAAGGTGATGTTTTCATTCTGGATGATTCTCAAAACCCATCTTTGTAAAACATTAACTTTATATATCTTATATCTTTAAAATTTTTTAACGTGTTACCATTTGACTTTCAGAATTTAGACATGAGTATGAACACTTTTAAAGTAAAAATTAAGAATATTCTTTTACAAAATGCCTTTTACACATTCGAGGAATATTTTAGTTATTTCGACTCATCAACTCATCTTATAATAGAAATATTTTTATACAACAATATTTATGTATTTATTTGACTGTATTGTATTACATTAATTTCAATTTATAACGTATGCAAACACAATTTATGTATGTATTGGACGAATCTATTCTATTCTATTCTACCTCCCCAACCCAGGATACCATAAGATAACTGAGACTGAATTCATGCAAAATAAACTGTTTTTAAGTGACGAATATCCAGTAAGTTCGCTAAATACCTGAGTCTACCAGTCAGTCCTGTAATTTTTTTGTCATAGAATTAGCATGAAGGTCCCACCGTAAATGTCTATCCATAATAATGCCTAGATATTTAACGGACTCGGTTTTTGCTATTTGAGTATTTTAATTAACTTTGAGATGTCCTACTTGAGGCAAATTATGTTTATATGTAATGAATGTCATATAATGAGTTTTATCAATGTTCAGTGTGAGTTTGTTGTATTGAAGCCATTTCCTAATTACCTTGAAATCAGTCTCGGCCTCATGTTGTGCCTAGAATTGGTCGGCAATTTAAAAATAAAATCTTTCAACCATCCCCAGAGTTGAAAGTCCATAGGCGTTAGGTCTGGTGACCTGGCCGGCCAACGGTTGGGTCCTTGGTTGGCTATCCAATTATAACCAAAATTTGCAGCCAAAAAATTGTGACAATTGCAGTGTTGTGAGGCGAAGCCCCGTCTTAATTGAAAATATATTTTTCTGAGCTCCATTAGTGGCAATTCATCAGCAAGGGGCTCAATATTTTGTCTTAAAATTTCTAAATTCCTCTGAGATGTGAGAGTGCCATTATAAATGAACGAGCAGATAATTCTACACCTGAAAACACCTGCCCACACACTAAATCCAAATCTTCCTCGACTTCTCTGCTCCACAATAAAATGAGGATTTTGTTGTGGCCATTTAGCGATTGAAAATGCCGGCACTGATCACATAAGCTTCGTCTGTCCATATACAATTTAATGAAAAATCGCGCACTTGGTTACAACTTTTCAGGAATTACTGGCAAAAAACCATGCGGCGTTCAAAATCTCCTGGTTGATGAACTCTTCTGGTCCTGTATGGCTTGAATTTGTGTTTTTCTAAATCTTCCTAACGTTAGTTCTTGGTAGGCCTGTTGATATTTTCAAACGTTTAGTCAGTAGTTTCTTTGTTTCTGATGGTTTTTTTCAATAATCGCAAGACGCCATTTTGTTCGGTTTGAAACATCATTTCAAGTATTTATGCTAAAGAAATTTAACTTCTTGTTGGAACGATAACTGACGTACACATTTTACACAATTCTGTTTAGTTTTTGCTTGCCATTCGATATGTTTGGTGGTATATCAGGCATCATGATCGTATATACAGAATGTCAATTTGAATACTTCCAACTCTCAATATATATTTCCAGGAAGATGTATACATCTTTGTAAAGAGCTAATTTCGTAATTATTTGCTTTCTTTCTTCATTTGGAACTTTCCCGCATTTGTTTTTTATAAAGTTAGAAAGTAAAAAGCCGAAATCTTTCTTTCCCAAAACTAATCTCCCCTAAAAGTATACCCTTTTCAATTTATCTAAAATATGTTTTTGAAAATAAGTTTTGGATGAGATTAAGAATTGCTTCAATTCGAGCGATTATTAAGGTCGTAATACAAAATAATAATTATTTTGTATTCATTACATTACCTAAACTTTCGAGAACACCTAAATAATTAAAATTTCAAAATATTGCTACAAAAAATACAGATTCGTGTTGAAAATTTAAAAATAGAAAGATTGCCAAATCGGACAACACCCTGTATAAAAATTCTATAACCATATTCTGACAGTCGAATAAAAGTTGAAAGTACCCAAAGTATCAACAGATTTGCATTCGAGAATACCCGAAAATTAACAACGTTGCCACGATTCGACCCATTCGATGTATAGTCTCAAATTTGAATAGCCCTGTATATCAGCATTATCGATACATCGAGCCAATCCACACTGTAGGGACACCAGTTATATAATCAATCATATCAAATAATTAACAATAGTTATTTCTCGGGTGATGTAATAATTAATGTAATAAAATCCTAATCCTATTCAATTACTTACTCAATAAACAAATACTCATTAAATCCTAATCCTATTCAATTACTTACTCATTGAACAAATACTCATTTTTTCAACTTTTGATTTTCATGTATTGTATTTTATCTTTGGATAGACATGCACTTTTCGTTATATTCGTTGAGTGGCGATAACAACAATTCCATTATTTATAAATTGATTTTGTTTACTTGTTAAAAAGAAACAATAAACAAACGTTCTGTTTTATAACACCCGGCTGCAATGTTAACCAGATTTCAGTAACTAAAATTTTAGACGAAAGTATATGTTCGACAAATTATTCATATTTAAGCTAATGTAATAGTTTTTGCTTCCTTCAACAATAATTTCAACTTTCTGAATCTCATTCTCATTAATTTATAGAGAGATTCGGTTGGCAAGGAATATTCGCATAAATGAATATGAAAGTTTTCAATGTATCAAGTAATGTTTTTTTGACATGAAGATCAAACATTGGGTGTTGCTATTAGTATTTCATGGGGAATATAGTGAAGCTTTCGTCAAGTTCGCGCTATCAAGAGATAGGTAGTTAATAATATAACTTTTCATAATACAAAAATGTTTCCAATTCAAAAATAAATTCAAGACTAATAATCAGAATCATGCAATGGGTGCTTCCCATTGGAAAACACATTTCCACTGCAGTCTGCTGAAGAAATATAAACTTAAAAAAGAATTGGGAATACCAGAAATCATGGAATACAAGATATGCAAATTACCTATCACTTAGTGATTCCCGTCCATGTGGACACGAAGGGTGGACATCAAGTGAAGAATGATTTTTTATTGAAATTCAGAAAGCAGGGTGAGTGAAAGGATGAAATTGTATTTATTCAGACATTATATAATTGAAAAATCAGTTTTTCACAATGCAGACATTAATGTAAATATGTGTCATATTGAGTTTTCATTAGAATGTATCAATTATAGAGGCCACCAATTCAGCGCGGGGTATCAAAGTTGCGTTTTTTTTTAAGAAAAATCATATAATGTTAACCAATTTCTTTTGAAAAGTACTATAAAAATCTAGGGTTGGGTGAATGTATAGATATCGAGTGGTTCACGATTCACACCAAAAACCATGTCAAAAAGTAGACCTACTCAATATTATCCATTTTCAACAAAAATCAGTTGGAGAATCCGTTTTGCCATTAGGATATTTTGAAAATGTAGTTTATTCCAAATTAATTTTCAGTCACCTATTATCACAACTTCCCTAATATACCAACAAATATTCAATTACTCCCCTAATTAGTTTGATGGTCATCCATGGTAGTTAGAGTCCTTGTACATTGTGTTCCTCAATAAGTCTGCCAAAAAATCCAGATGAAATGAATTTGTAGACCCAGGTTACTAAAGATGTGGAACAGTTTTACTGATAATCACATGAAGTCAGTCGTATGTGAAAATATATACAGGGTGGCCCACCACATTCGCCTCGGTATTTCTACGAGAACTGAAGAGAGTTAGGGAAAAACTTTTAGCAGTAATATGTCATTGACCCACATATTACTGCTAAATATATAGGGTGAAAAAAGTTACATACCAAAGTTACATCTATTTTTTCTAATGGAACACGCTATATTTTTTTATATTTTTAGATACCACAGACAAAATAAAGAGGAGTTACTATCATATTTCCCATACTTAAAACTGACCGTTTCTGAGAAATTTAAAAATATAGACCATAATTTAAAAATTGTATTCACCCTGTAACGTGTAGCGAGCTGCTCGTGATTGAATGTACTGCTTGGCTCAAAGGTTAAAGTTAATGCAATATTATTTAAAGTGGCAAAGAAAATTGACTCAAAATTTTGACACACATTTAATTAGATATCTTCTTAAAATTGAATGGAACACCCCGTATTTAGTGGCGTAATTTGGCGCAGAAGTAGATTCCCTTCAAAACTATATTAGGGTTCCCTATACTTATCTCTTCTGCTTTTTACACAAAAGGTTTTTTATATTTTACTTACGAGTAAGTTTTTTATCTTTAAAATGAAACACGTTGTATTGTAATGAAAAGATTAAAAAGCGTTTTAAAAACATTTTCATTAAAGAATACGTAGATTCGCTAAAAGCACAAGTTTAAATTTTTGAAAATTAGGTGTATCTAAAGTAAAATGCAGGCAAATGTTAAAACTCAAATTTATTGCCATTTCTGAAATATTAAAAAGCATTCTTCAAAATAAGAAGATGCATGTGTCTTAATTATTGAGGCAAAATATGTTAAATTCGCTTGCTTCTTAGCAAATATATTAGACTTCATAGTGAAATAAATACCAAAATTACAATATGGGGTCAATAAAAACATATATTTACGATTTCCTACAAAGCCTATTTCACTTTTTTTTTTCAATAATAGTAGGCTCTTGCCTAGATGACGTTAATTATTATCATGAAACAAAAAGTATTTGATAGTGACACAACTTGTTAATCAAACCATTATCATTGTTTTAATTAGTTTATTTTCATTTTGAAATATTGTAAAATAAGAACTTATCCCCAGGAAGAACGAATTGACATGATTTTGATAAACGTTGAGTATATGCCCAAAGGTATCCTAACAGGAGTCATCCTAACTAGCGTCCCTTGGTCCAGCCGTTCTTGACTTCTTTTATTATTATATTTCTTTTTTTCATATTCACTCAACTTTTAAACCTTCCCTGGCCGTTCTCGAGTTTTAGCGATACTAACGAAGAGCAATTCATTTTTATATATTAGATTATTGCCGCTCCTGCTTCAAGAATTAAACCACCATCGACATTGCTTTGTTCCGTTAGTTACAGTTTTTCCAGTGATTTTGTAACCAGGCTTAAAATCACAACGATAACGTGATATGAAATTTTAGATAGATGGAAACAGACAAATGAAAAATCACCCGAATACTTATGAATTGAACATTTTTCTTACCGTCGCTCCTGCTTCAAGGATAAATCCACCATTGGCCAAGGCTGGCTTTCCAGAATTTCCTTGGATACCAACCCAAATTGCACCGATTTCCCTATTAACGATCTGGAATTCTACGGCACATACTGTTGTTAACAGCAAACAAGATGATATAACTCTGAACATTTTCAGATCGTTTGTAAATAACTTTCAAGCAGAGACAGGCTTTTATACGAATGAAATGTATCGGGTTTTGCCGGTGTATTATAATCTTTGTTGATTGTTTCGTATCACTGAACTTTTGGAAAATCCGATAACCTTGGCTGCCGTTGAAGTGAAAAATTCAGAGTTCTACAGTGGTATACAAAGCAACATTTTTAATTATCAATTATAACAAATAACTTATAAAGGTGTATACTCATGAGCAGTGCGACAAGTACTACTCCGTATTTACAATTCAATTATTATTGTTTCGTAGACAATTTCCACCTCCATCAGGGTTGTAGTAAAAATAAATGAATAAATTTAAAATGAGTACCCTTTCAAGGCACCAGTAATGCAACACTCTTTTCGACGCGCGTTACCAATGAAGTTGTGGTCTTCAGGAGATAACTTTCATCATAAATGAATGCCGAAAGTAAATATATTCAAAAATACTCCAGTGCAACAAATCAACAGTTAATTTTGAATTTAAGAAAGAGGTTGATGAAAAAAATATTGAAAACTCGTTCAATTTTTTCAAGGACAAAACATAACCACTACAGGAAAAATTTTGAGGCATTCTAAGAGCGGTACCTGTACCAAAGGAGCAATTTACGTTGGATTTGAATCGTTGGGGATTAAATTCATTCGGGATAACGTCCTCGGGAAGTTCTTGAAGGAACAGTGAAGTTTGAGGTGCACTGAGTTGAACCTCAAAACGATGAGTAGTCACAGTCCGTCGCGTATTTCTGATATGTACCGCTCTTAGTGGAATGAAATATGCCAAGTCACACCTCCCGTGGAAGTCTCTATAAAAGAGTGACCAATCTTCAATCTTTCTTCGATGTTTCAGACTAACAAGTGATGTTCATGTCTCCAATCAGGTAGATGGTATTTTTCTGGACGGAATCCAGCAGCTTCAGGGTATGTTTAGGGGCGGATCTCCATACATGAGAACAATACTCTAATGAAGGTCTGATCTGAGCTTTATAAAGCATCAAAAGTTGCTGAGGTCTGTACAGTTTTCTGGTTCGGAATAGTATTCCAAGCTTTTAAGAAGCAGCCTTTGTAATTCCAGCAATATGATTGTGCCAAGACATATTAGTGTCCATTTTACTCCCCAATAAACTTAAAAAAACCGATACCTGGATTTTCGTGGCACTGAATTGAACCTGGTTACTTTAAACTTAATACGAAATTACACAATCGTCAGCAAACAAATATATTGGATTCTTGATTTTTTCCAATAAGTCGTTGATATACAATGAAAAAAGGGTTGGATACAATATGGATCCCTGGAGAAAACCAGCGTTGATGATGAAAGTATTTGAGAGATTATCCATCGTGTTCAGAATGGTGTCCTTCTGCTTCATCCAGAGATTTTGTTTAAAGCAATTTCGGATGTTCTGAATCATTTGGGATTAAATGTTCAAACTATAAGCAATAATCAATTGATGGATATCATTCAGAGGTGCTCTAATCTCCCTGAATGTTGCAGGATTCATAGTCTTCATTTGTGGAAAACGGGTGTGGAAACCGAAGATGAGTTCAACAAAAATAGTTTTCCCAATTGCCAAATAGAACATTCCGATCTGCATTTTATCAGGAGAGATCATCGGGACATAATGCCAATTCATTTTTCTGATATATGTTTCAGTAGAGAACTCACATCATCATTACTTCCGTATGAAGATGTATACAGAATTTTCTTCTTCTGATTTTTTTTTATGTTTGACGTTTTTATATGCGTAACTTCTGGGTAAGGTTGTACTCCTTCTGTCCTGATAATATTCCTTACTGGTGGACTTGGCAGTTACAGTAGGTTCAGAGATCCTGTTGAGAAGTATCTTTCTACCAATCCAATTTACTTCTATTATAGTTTATACCTTAATATATTCTTGTAGGTACAGGTATTCACACCACTAATATGAAAATATAAGAAATGTAGAGGTGTAATCATGGTAGGTATTGTTACCAGAGTGACGTAGTAATATTTTTGGAAAGCTCGGTTCGATGTCCCATTTTCATAATTATATACTTTTTGACATAACATGTCTACCAATAAATAATACATAATATTTCGGTTTATGTATTGAGAACTACTCGAACACTTCGACCGTTACCTCATTGCTTTTGATAATGCCTACCGCAGTAGTAGACGAAACGTCAGGCAAAAACCCGGAGAATAAAATTTATCTCCGGCAGTGAAAGTTCACATTCTTTGAACCCATTTTTGTTGAAAAGATGTAGCTGAAATATAGGTCTTTCATTTGTAGTATAATTGTGAAAATATCACTGTTTTCGGATACTTTGAAAGCCTAATTTCTGTTTTAAATTTCTGTTTTTCAGAAATTGGCAAAAATTTTAAAAGACACAGTCAAAACTTTAACCCTATTTGATTAAAACTAATGAAATTTTTGCAGATCAAAATTGAATTTTGCTTCATGCGAAATATCTTGTTACTTGAGTTTTTCAGTCCAATTTGTATATTCAGTTCTAACCTGGAACATTTACTCCAGGTTATAACACCAAAACATATTGATTATAGAGGAAATCATGCCTTTGGAAGGAACTTGAAAGAAAAAATACATATAATAGTTGGAAAAATGTTAACAATATATACTCCAAATGTCTCTCTGAAGCTTTAATACATGCTTCGTTGAATCAAATTTATTTGTAGAATTCTCGATACAGGCAGATTTTTTCGTATTTCTTGCCCCCAAATGATGAATTTTCACCCCCAATTCTTTTTCATTATCAAATTCTCATTTATAGACATGTACCTTAAAAGACAAAACTGAGAGGGTTGAAATCCGGGGATCGTGATGGCTAAGATTTTTTCACTTATCTTGTCAATCATCTTCGATAGATATTTATTGAGAAGTGTCTTACCTGACGGCCAAAGTTTGGTGAAATTGAAACCACATGTTTCTGCGTTAGTTCAAAGTTATTTTTTCTAGCGTTTTGTGATAAATGAAACCTTGTTTTGATCTGCATATGATTTAGTATTCTTCGTCAAAAATAATTTCTTTGTTGACTATGTTGACAGGGATTACGATGTACAAGCATTCATCTTTTTCATAAGAAGCGATCTCCTCTATCACCCGGTATCATATACAGAGTGATAGAGGAGGATAAAACAGACTGAAAATTATATAACAAATTCTTCAAACACAACATATTTCTCACCATTCTTGAAAACGACACACTTGAGCCCATGAAATAAATAAAATAAGTGTAGAAACTAGCAGTCTTTGAGAATAATCATGATGCTTCATATCATTTGGAGTGTGATTAAATTGACTTGGTTCAACTATTCATGCATCATGTTTTTTTACCACTTTTATTCGTAACTAAAGTTACTGCAGTTTCGTCCTATAAGGACATTTTCAAACTTTTACATTAAACATTCAAAATGTCCTTATAGGGTGAAATTGCAGTGACTTTAGTTACGAGTAAAAGTGGTAAAAAACAGAAAATTTTCATTCCTCATTTTTCATGATGATCTCTTACCACGTAGTAACGGCTTCATCCATCAATTTATTCATGCATCATCATTTATCTATTGCTCATAAATTTTCAAGTTAATCCTTATTGTGTTTGAAGTAAACTAATTTTTCATCTCTTACAAGTAAAAATTGAGTTCTTATCAATGTTTTGTAAACACATATCCAGTTTATTTTCCGTTTACTTATCATTCCTTAATAACGGTAAGTAGGTCATGATCTATCACATTCACTTTGTATTCAAGTAATAACAGAGATAGTCAAAATTCTCACAATATATTTGTTATTTTCATATGAACATTGTTATTATTGCAGGGAAACATCAACAACCAAAGGTTACCATGAGATAAATAGATAAGGGCTGTCAAGTCCAACACATAAGAGAAAATGACCTTGTAAACCTTGATATCTTAGATGTTGTGAACGCTCATTTAGTGAGATTACTCACATTTTCAACAAGAAAGTGTCAACGATACAAAAGGCATAAAAGGATTGGATAGGTCTTATTTCAATTTGTTGTATAATAATAATAATTCTCTAAAATTTTTTTTCCAAAGTTTTCACCTAATACCTCTGTACTCTGATATATTTCTTTCATCTATAATTTGAAAAATAATAAACAAAAACCCCCAGTTCTATTCGGTGGTCTCTCCTGGTTAGTTTATTCATTATTTATGCGTCTTTGGTTGTACGAGTGTTGTTAGTATCTTATTTTCTTTTGTTTTTGTACCTATGTTGTCTGTTATATTATATTTCTTTGACTTTTTCAACATGAATAAAGTGATATTTGTCAAAAGATGGGGATGAAAAATCATTCAGAATTGCAATATGTATTGGCGAGTATATATTGTTTCCTTTAGATTTTTTCATGGTGGATTCAATGAAGTTTGAAACGTTGGCAAAAAGTTAAATCCCTTTCCCAACAAAAACAACATTTGATGATATCTGATAACCAAACCTTTTTTGAAAAATCGACCGTCTTTTCATCGGTAAATTTCTCAAAGTTTCGTCGGCATGAATGGATGCTGGCATCTTTCTGAATTCATAATTATATTCCTGAAGTTGGCACATACTTTTTGAGAAGAGACGAATCTTTATTTCTGGGCAAGAGAGGTTTTTAGTTTTCTACTTTTCCATCTCCATACAAAAAATGTGGGAAACTCCATTTTACATATGAAGGTGGTTCTTTCGAATTTTTTTTTTTTGTGTAATTCATTGTTCATGTGAAAATATTTGTTTCGTGAGGGCTTTTTCTATTAGTTAGTATCTGAAAGTAACTTCTATAGTTGAATATGATGGTGACCGTTGAATATGATTTCGATTGTCAAGCTGGTGGGAATTCGGTCTAAATGTTGAAGAAAACCAATTGCCAAATTGCTAAATTTAGCAATTGTTTTCTTCAACATTTCGAGCGATTTCTTGCTAACTTGACAATCGAAAATGTAACTTCTTTGTATGATGTACACATCATACATAGAAGTTACACAAGAATATTCATATACATAGTCGTTCTCTTCGAAAAGTAAGAAAAAAATTGTTCACAATCTTTGAACCGAATTGTTTCTGTCGAATCATTATTTAACAATGAAAAGATTATCAATATAAAAAGGAAATAACACATTGAAACTGTATTAGAAATGTTGAAAATTTGTTCGATTCGTAGAGAAAAAAACGAAAAGTAAATTCCCGCCTGAAACGTTCTCGCCAATAATTTCGGCTAATAAATAATACTTTCTTTGGCATGGAAAACATTCGACAATTTTGAGTTTCAATACAACTCTCAATGATGATTTCTGAATCCTTTTCAGATTCTCAGTTTCAAGTTTCAGCAATGGAAAAAAGGTATTCATAAATCAGGTGCATAGCGAATTCTATCAAAACAAAAAATACTTGAAAAGTAAAGTGAACATATTTTTGTATTTTCAAGGTACAGTTTTGTAGTTGTTACGCATGATTTTCAAGACATCAACAAAGACATTCAAAATTGATGAAGATATTTCATTTTCTAATCGATTCTTGCAACTTGTTTGAATTTGACATATTGCAGAACGTACTTTGACTGATTATGAAATTATCAGTTATTTGTTAAATAAAAAATGTCAAAGTCACATTTCTATATAGTCGATAACATTGATGACTAAGGGGTCCATTTCATTTTCAGTACAAAATCATTTACAGTTAATAATTTTACAATTTTGTGGCCCTTTTCACCAGCTGAAAATGGTTTTCGCAAATCAGCATAGGTACTCGATTACATTTTTACTTCTATAGTTCGGTGTGACGTAAATTCTATCGATCAGAAGAACAATGTTTCTTTCTTTTACTATTAGTTAACAAGAAATATTTCATTATTACCATTATTATTCTCCCCAAAGTTGCGTTGTTGAGGCTCTATTTCCCAAAGCCCCGATACATTCGCCAATGACGACTCTCCACACCATGGGGTAAGTGATCATTGGGTCCGAGATTCATGTGCATCATGAATCTCGGACCCATGTGCATCATTCTACTAAGGCTCCAATAATCAAAACAACCATTTCGACAGAAATGGCTTGGAGTTTGAAGAGAAAATCTTAATATTTTATCCGTTTTGTCTTGCTCTGGTGATCTAAGGAGAGTTTCAATAAATTCGGCACTTCCCGTTTCCCACAACAAGTCCTTCACGTCCAATTAGGCCAGTGAGGTGATCCAGTAAGTTTTTTCCAATTCCGAATAATATTTTGCATTGTGAAGATGAAAGAAAAAGAAAAGGAATTTTCTACAATGTGAATGTGAAAAAATTGCTGATTGGTTTAATTTGCTGAATCAATTCTATAATTCGGAAATTTTGGTTTGCATGAATTTGAAATGAATGAAAGCTATTTATCACTGAGTATATCTATCAATATTTATAGTATTTTCTACTAATCAATTATTGAAAATTACAAAATAATGACATCGACATTTATTGAAAACTATTCTAAGAAATATTTGAAATACTCTTATCTTCTTCATTGCTATTCAAGACATTTTATCATGGATGAATTATATAGGTTATTTTATAATTATATTATATTCCATTTATATGATATCATAATAAAAATATTTTTTCATGATCTATGTTTTATGATGGGAACTTTATGACGTAAAGTAATAATCTTATAATTGCCGATATGGTTGGCAGAATATACGTCAAGAAATGGCCGACAAAGTATACATCAAGAACGTAAGCTTTCGTAGTTCACGGTATGAGGTTTTTCATTAGAACAATATAATTGAAATTGTTTTTTATATAATTTACTGTACATACAGTTTAAGTCGTTTTCACCCTGTAATAAAATATAATGATAATCGCAGGAATATTTTGTCATTTGATTGAAAAAAATTTAAAACGTTCAGTTATCTTGGAGCAATACATATAAGAAACATATTTTACTTGATGAAAAATTCAATACTATTCATCGTATCTGTCAAGTGTCTATTTTGTCCCCCTCAGATATAATACGTTTGTGTCGGCGTTATTCCCAATCCTCGAAGCAGCACTTTTGGTATGTCCTTGAGCGATTTTGTTGTGAAATTGGCGCGGTGGTAGTGCGCCCGACTCACGATCCGAAGGTCGTGGGTTCGATTCCGGCCTCGACCAGATAATTTTTTCGAGAGAATTTATTTGGTTGAAGCAGGGGTAATTCTGCAACCGTGTTAGGAATCACACGGTAGAAGGTAAGACCTCGTTAGTCCTTAGCTCGCACAGCTGATTAACGAAAAAATAGTTTTTAAACAGATTTGGTTTTCATCCCCTCAATCGTCGCAAAACGCCTTCCTTTCATGGGTTTCTTCAATCTTGGGAGAAGAAACAGTGGTCTTGGCTCTCCTGGGCTCTTCCGTTTACTTTTTCAACATTTTCGACGGTTGTTGATGAGCTGGGGTGTTCAAGGCGATCGTCGTCATTTACATCTTCTCGATCTTCTGTGAAAAGCTTGTACTACTTGTGAACTTTTTCTGCCCCAGATTACCGTATGTCACTGTCAACAACAACCTCAAACGAATATTTCAAAATTGGTGAAAAGGGACCTGAGGATAGATAGAATGGCCAGTGCGATACCCTGAGCTGACTCATATAACTTCTTCTTGTGGCGACATGTCAAAAGTATTTCATAGTTTAAATTGAGAAGGTTATGTTTTTGGGAGATACTAATTTTTCGGGAAAGAAAAGTTTCGACTTTCTACTTCTCTATCTTTATACAAAAAATGTGGAAATGTTTCAAAGAAAAGAAGAAATCAATTTGTTTCGAAATAAACTCTTAACAAAGATGTGTAGATCATAATGTACTAGGGAACCGCCCTGGCTCCGCACGGGTGCAATGCTGGTACAAAAAATAAATAGAAACGCGTGCGACCGTTTCTAATCATAAAGTGTTATAGGGCGAAGCGCGGCCTTCGACGCGCTATTTATAGGTACGCGCTGCCGCCCCCTGGCCGGTACCACCGCAACCGCTATGTTCCTGTATTTTGAATCTGTAATATCTTCGGAAATATTCATTTGAAATACATGCTGTAAAGGGCCATATCGATCTATATAAAATGCACAATGTATTTAAGATACTTGATTGGATAAGGATCAATGACGTATTGCTTAAAATCGCTTCGTAAATAAGCTATTATTTCTCGAGGATAAGAAGAGGTTATTGTGGGTTATCTCTGAGAGATAGACATATATATCATCGCAGACTTTTTTGTAAACCTATTTAAGGTGTATAATACTGAAGTACATTCTTTGATCTATCTCGTAGGGTTCAGCCAACGCCAGCGATTGCAATGTAAGCGCAAAAATGTGCGACATCACATTACAAACCTCTGAAATTATCAGTGTTTCTTCACTATATTATGCATGTTATGTACATACAGTGTGTAAAAGCCAAATGGAATAAATTCATTATTTCGGTTACTGTACACGTTTTGAAAAAAATCCGAAGCACGTCAAATTTGACATACTTCAACGGAAAAATGCTACCCCTAACTTCAACCACCATCAGATGACAGGTACAACCCTCAATTTTTTAAATAGGAAGTATAGGCTTGTGATATATCGTTTTAAAGGTCTCTTCATTCTCTGTTCAAATATGTTATTTCTTTCAAATTTATTGCAACAATCAAGATAAAAATAAGTTAAAATCATCTGGTTACCGAAATTACATAAAATACACTCAAAACTTATCGCAATAAGTAAACAAAAACCATAGCAATGTTCTTTTTAGATGGTATCCTTCAAAAAACTAAATAATTTCCGTGGCAACGTTAGTTTGAAACGCCTTGTCAAATCGTTTCTATGTTACAACAATAGTTGTCAGTATTTTAATTTAAGTTTGAAGTTCGTTAACTTCAAGTCTAACAAATGGTTAGATTAACGGAAATGCATGAAATCACAGTTTTACAAATGATTGGTTACG
This sequence comes from Leptinotarsa lineolata, assembly GCA_015342045.1. NCBI lineage: Eukaryota > Metazoa > Arthropoda > Insecta > Coleoptera > Chrysomelidae > Leptinotarsa > Leptinotarsa lineolata. Next base: position 13,773 of record WOGR01000116.1, on the reverse strand, counting down.
GAGATAAATCCCGAACGCAACAGGAAGTAGCTCGCCTATTTTATGAGAAATTTCCGAATTCACCGCTCATATCTCAAGGAACAATAAGCAAAATAGAGAAGCAGTTTCGCGAGTTTGGTCATGTGGGGCAGATAAAAAAAGCAGCTGCCAATGCTATGAGTGATGAACTCAAATTAGATGTGATGCTTGACTTTAAGGAAAACCCACATACATCGAGTAGACAGACAGGCATTCACTACATTTAATGTTAGCTATACATTGATAGTAAACAAATTAAAAGAAAATAAAATGCATCCCTATAAAATGATATCTACTCATGAGCTCATGGAGGACGATTTTGATAAAAGAACTTATTTTTGTGAGCAAATGATGGACATGTTGGAAAACAATATCATCCAATTAGAAGACGTTATTTTTTCTGATGAATGTGGTTTTTCTCTTAAAGGTCATGCTAATCGGCAAAATTGCTGCCACTGGTCAACGGAAAATCCTTACTGAATGAGAGAAGAAGACACGCAATACCCTAAAAAGGTTAATGTTTGGGCAGGGATTGTAGGAAACCATATAATTGGTCCCTTTTTCATTGAGGGCATCTTGAATGGCGATAATTATTTGGCACTACTACATAGTGCGATCACCTGATCTTTCATCATTAGATTTCTTTTTATGAGGATATGTAAAAAGTACTATGTACAAAACTAAACTTCCAGGTTTGAATGACTCAAAAGAACGAATAACACTTGAAATTAGGTCGGTCACGCCTGATATGTTAAATAATGTTAGAAGATAGTTTATTTGAGATTAGGATGTTGCCAAGGCGTTTGCGGTAAATTTTGAACATCCACCTCGTCAAAATCCAAAGTTATTTTTCGTATTCTACATTTCATTACGTTTCGCATTACATTTTAGTTTTGAGTGTATTTTATCGAATTTCGGTAACCACATGATTTTAATTCACTTTATCTCAATTGTTGCAATACATTTGAAAGCGATAAAAATTCTTAATTGAGAATGAAGAGACCTTTCAAACGATGTATCACAAACCTATGCTTCCTATTCCAAAAATTGGGTGTTGTACCTGTCTTTCGAAGGGAGTTAAAGGTAGGGATAGCATTTTTACGTTGAAGAATATCAAATTATAATTTAAATTCGACTCGTTTCTGGATTCATTCAAAATATGTGCAGTAACCGAAATAATGTATTTATTCCATTTGGCTTTTACACACTGTATAAACATTTCTCTTGAATCACTCTATCTATTTAAAAAAACCCTCATTAACATTCGTTGCGTAGTTTTAAAGATCTGAGCATACATAGAAACAGACAGCGGGAAAGTACTTTGTTTTATGTAGGTACAAAACAAGGTTTCTTGACTTAGCTAACGTAGAAGACGCTTGTGATTGAATTGGTCATGCCTGTGATGTTGAGTAACTCTGATGAACTTTTTGTTCGAAATTAGGATGTTGTCAAGACTTTTGTCAAAAATTTTTGCAACCATTGACATTGAATTTTTTCAATTATCATGAAATAAACAATTACTTATTAGTAACAGTAACATTATTAACAGAACAGTTGGAGATAGATATAAAACATGGCATATGAATTATGTCTAGAATGTTCTCAAAAATTAAAAATTTCTATAGCCCGCAGGGAATGGTATTTGAAACAAAGAAGATAGAATCGACAACTGTTACAAGGCACATTCTGTTTAAAACGTTTATGTTGAAACTGAAAATACCAATCGACGTGACCGAGCATTTTTCAACGCATTTTTTTTTATTTATCATCAAATTTATTCCATTTTACTGATACACAGTCTATTATCTGGATATATATAGTTATCATAGAAATGCCTCGTATATCTTTTTGCATGTTAACGCGTCCACGGTAGCCGCAGAGCAATTCATCCGAGTGAATGCCGTGAGTCATGCTGTGCTTTATGAATTTTTTCTCTCCTCATCGTCCATCTGGAGCCGAGGCCGAGGAAGATTTATTTTATTTATAGTTGAATCACGATTACGCTCTAGTTGCTTCGCAATGGGCGCTTCACAGATGGTGTCAGATCTGATTTATTCATGCCTGGAATTGTTTCATGGAACGTTCTTGATCCACCATGAGAATGCTGCTTTCATCGGTTTCCATTCTGGTTTGTCATTTTGTTCAATGTGCTTGAATACAGAGGCCATTGCCGAAGTATTTCATGTAGTTTTCATAGCTTGATGATATCGAATTGGAAGTATAATAATTATCTTTATTCGAAAAAAAAAATTAATGTAGGTATCAGCAACCCGGTAAACATTTTTCGATACGTTAAAGAAATGTCTGGCTTGTTTACATATTGTGTTCCTTTTAAGGCGATGAGTCTAAAAATTCAGCACTGTATGAAAAACTGATTTGGATTTGAAAAAAGAAAGGTAAACTCTAAGTCTTCTCCACACTCCATTTTAAGTTATGGACTACATCCGTCAATTGATTTCAATTCACTATTTACGTACAAAATACGATGGAGACTGAGTATGGTTTTAAGCGTCATATTACCATCATAAAAAACATAGATGAAACATATACCAATACGTAAGAAATGGTAACGTAAGTTAATGACATGTACGGATATAGCAGGTTATTATTTTTTTACCCGTGATTCCGTACAACATAGCGAAAATATAATTAATGAGGATTTGAATCAATTTGTTAATGTATCGAAAAAACGTGCCCTGGAAGTTAATAATCCCAAATGCTCTGTAATTGTATTTGGAAGGAAAGTCGCAAGGTCGAAACTCAGCGACCTGATCATGAAAATTGATGAAACTGTTTTGCCTGACGTAAATCAGGTTGAAAATTTGGGAGTTTTTATCGATGGTGAACTCAAATTCAAAAAACATACTTCAATATTGACTCAAAGAGCATTTGGAAAAATGAAAGTATTATACCCTCATAGACATGTCTTGAGACTGAAAACCAAATTACTCATTTGCGATTCGTTAATACTATCTAATTTCAACCATTGTGACGTAGTGTATTATTATTTTCTGAACAAAAATAAGCCAAGACGAATTCAAAGAGTTCAAAACTCTTGTTTGAGATTTTCATACGGTAACAAGAAAAGAGAACCGATTTCTCATACACTTAAAAAAGCCAGGTGGCTGAAAATGTACGATAGATGGATTCTTCATTCTTCGACATTATTTCACAAAGTTTTCGTCAATAAAACACCTCCCTACCTCTATAACAAAATAAGTAATCAAACGAATGTTCATAATTTGATCATCAGGCGTAACACAACCTACCAACTTTCTTTCGATCGATATCTGTTTCCAGTTTCAGATACTGCCTGGCTCTTCATTCTTTGATATTATTCCACAAAGTTATTGTCCATAAAACACCTCCCTAATAAGAAAATAACTTTTCGAACTGACGTTCATAATGTTAACGTTAGGCGTAAAATGATCCACGTAGTTAGGCACTCCATTGAACTATTCAAAAGGTCATCTAGATATACAACAGTTGCATTCTTTAATTGATCAAAATCTGTTTCCAGTTTCAGGTACTGCCTTCTGAACAAGCAATAATACCCGAATATCTTCTACGAAACATGGCTCTTGTAGGCAATAGCTGAAATATTTGTTGGCGTCTTGAGTTGGATCAGGTTTGGAGCCTAGCTCCCTTACCCTCTTAGCTGTCTTTCGTCGTAGAAGGACGAATGGGTGACGACTGAATGTGTAGTTATTGGGTCGACGGCATGAAAGTCTTCGCAGACATCCGTGCCGCCCTTCACGGTGTAACCCCCATCTGGATTGGGATGAGTTTGATGAAAAAGCTGTTCACCCGTTAACGGAGGACATAGGGGCCTCACTCGAAAGAGTGTCTGGACCTTCTATATCGAGAGGGGTCGCTACAACATAATCTATAGCTTTCCTGACAATTGGATCATCATGAGTTTCCGCTTTTTCGAAAACTCTCTGATTTCTCGACTGAATAGATGCTGAATGGAAGGCAGCTGAAAATCTCTGCAGTTGGCTTCGTTCCGCACGAACCAAGGAGCATTCACAATCATCCTAATTAACTTACTTGCAATCTCTCCGAAACGGAGAGATTCGTCGGAGCCGCTTGTCCCCAAACGCCTGAAGCATACATGATGACAGGCTTGAACATGGTGTTATAGATCGTAATTTTGTTTCTCAAGTTGAGTTTAGATTTTCTGTTGATCAGAGGGTATAAGGATGCTATCCTACCCTTGATCTTAGACTTCACAAATTCAAAATGCGGGTTTCAAGTGAACCTACGACCTATTAAAAGACTGAGATACTTGACCCGCGTCTGCCAGTTGATCTCCCTTCCAGAGACCCTTACTTTCATGGCCAGAGAAGCGATCGTTTTTTCCATGGTTATCGCCTGAGTCTTATCCGGGTTCACTCTGATCTTCCTTTCGAGGCATCATCGCAAGGTCGTCCAATGCAAGTTGCATGAAGACGATCCCGAGCTCCCGACCCATGGAAGATGAGACGAGAGCCGTGTCGTTGGCTTAGAGATACACCTTCACACGCTCGGATCTCGGGAGGTCGCTGGTGTAAAGCGAATACAGCGTAGGAGAGAGCACAGCTCCCTGCGGGACTCTGGAGAGGATCTCTCTGTTGTCAGACAGAGAGCCCTCTACTCTAACCTGAAATGTCCTACCTTTCAGGAAGGAGCCAATCCATCGGATCAGGCCCAGAGGCAGGCCGATAGTTTGTGCAGAAGGCCTTCGTGCCATACACGGTCGAAGGCCTTCAAGATTTTCAATAATAGTACTATGTGCACTTTTTTGTTCGTATTCAATTCGGTAATAGAGTTTTCGACTAGTCTCAAGGCCTGTAGCTCGGTGGAGTGTTCTCTCCTGACACCGAATTGCTCGTTAGGCAGAACATTTCGGTCCTCGACTTCTTCGTTGAGCCTTTACAGAACGACTCTCTCAGCCAGCTTCGCCTAGCTGAAATATTCGAATTATTCTTATATTTATATCGATATCCGCCTCATCTCCCCTCTTTATTTAAATACAATGTCGTACCTGCTATCACAATTCCAATTACTATTAAAGCCTTTGTTTGTTTTCATTTTCTATCTTTTTGTTTTATTTTATTTTTTTTCTGTATTTTTTGTAAGGTGCAAGAGAAAGAATTAACTCTGTTCAATCTTGTATCCTATTGACAAATTTGTATTTTTTCTCTATATTGTATCATGTTATTTTTGCTGTAAATAAATTCATTTATTATTATTATTGTATAAAAGACCTCTCACATTTTCAGTATGTGTATTGAAAAAGTTTTTTTTAGAGGAATTAAAAACTTCTGTGGTGAATCCTATTTTCACGAATGGAGATATGACCGAAGTAAAAAACTATCGACTGATATCACTAATCACCAACCTAACCAAAATATTTGAGAAAATTAAAAAAAAATAAACTTTCCAGTTACTCTAAGTTCAATCTTCTATTCAAAGAAAATAAATCAACGCAGGATGGATGCTATTACCAAATTGACCAACTTTGTATATGAAGCCTTACATGAGAGCAAACCCTGTCTTACTGTTTTTATAGACCTTGAAAATGCATTCGATACCGTGAGTCACACGTTCTTGATTACAACACTGGAAAATAATGAAAAAAAAAAACAATTGCCTGAAACTCTTTGAAAGCTATCTCCAGAATAGAATGCAATATGTCAAAATAAATGACAGTTCTAGTGATTGTAAAGTAATACAGTGTGGCGTACCTCGAAGTACAGTTGTGGGACCGATGCTTTTCTCGATCTACATAAATGATCCCTTCATCATCCAAAGTAAAGGAAGAATAATCAGTTCCACCGATGACACTGTTGTTTTTTACAAAGGTGTAGCTTGGGCTAAATTGAAATATGAAGTGGAAAATGACTTTTCTATGATCAAAGATTATTTTAATCATCGACTCATGACCATAAACATTGACAAAACATTCTTCATCCCTTTCACGATCAATAAAATCAACAAGCCAAATTTTCAATGTCTTTCAGTAAAAAGCGATTAAAAAATATTGTAGGTTAACCAAATAAAATATTTAAGAATAATGATTGACACCCACTTTCGTTGGGATGAACATGTAAACTTTGTTTTGAAAAAACTGCGTCTTGTGGTCCACAAATTCAGACAAATGAATAACATCTTGAGCATCAAACAGAATAAGATTATCTACTTCAGTTCGATGGAGAGCCACCTCACTTAAGGACTTCTGAGTTGGGGAGGAATATCCAAAACTGATCTCCATCCATTGGAAGTAATACAAAGGCGTTTTCTCAAACCTATGCTGTCGAAAGATTCGAGATTTCCAAGTGATCGTCTTTATGAAAAGAGTGACATTTTAGACAGCTATATTTCAAAAACAGCAACATCAGGCAACACCAAAATAGGAAATACCTAATAAAACTCATGCACAAGTATGATACACGATGACGCAATCATGAAATCAACTGGACAGAAAACTTTTCAAGATTTAAGTACGAGAATATTCAATAATCTACCTCAAGACATTCAGGGCGATATGTCACGTTATCCGTTCAAAAAAAATGACATACATTAAAAATACCCCTTCAAAAACCATTCCCGATTTATTCATCTAGTAAACACTGATCTTTCGATCTTCACTATTGTACTTTAATGTTTTACTTATATGTTCATTACTTTTAATCATATTCATCGATAGGATGAATCTATGTCAACATATCTTTTTATACTTGTTATTTAATGTTATGTGTATTTTTCCTTTTTTTTTTCTTTCATTAGAAACATATTAAGTTACTTAAAATTGTATACATTTTCTACGATTTATGATCAACCTCACTAACAAGGGAAAACTTCAGTGAGTGAGTCATCGTGTTTATTTTATCTTGTAAATATTTTTTATGTACTCGATTTAACTTGTTTTATATTGGCGAAATGAATGCTATTCTATACTAGTGCATTAAATATCATTAGAGAAATCAAATAAAAAACTTGACGAATAATAAATATATGACTTGGTGACTCATTATTATGTATGTACTATCTCAAGTGATCCTGTTTATCATAACCCGACGAAACAAAAATCGGCACACTGTCAGTTACTCATACACAAACGCGCATTCACCATTACACAGGCTTTCACATGTGGCTCTGAAAATAAACTATATTCGATATGAGTTGAAATTAAATCAAATTACATACTGACACTTTGATACAGTACGAGTTGAGAGCAATGTGTTACATATACACCCCAAAAAATCAAGCCTCGGTAGGAACATTACAGAAATTGAATATGTCCTGTATAATCCGACCACTGATTATATTTTTTAAAATACAGATATCTCAATAATTCATTTTGCACTTTTTCTATCACCTAAAACACGTTTGACCACACTTTGGATGCTTACTCTAGTTTGGGTCCTACTGAAGTATTGTTATAAATCATGCCGTAAAGAAAATAACACCAGTCGCCACTGGTAGCCAGAAACCAACTGTGACATATGTAAGAGGGCGCTCAGTCCGAATGACGCTTCGCGAATCTTCGATGTTCGTCGACATTCTGAATGTGACGAGAATACTGTAAGCGTTGTTTCGATGGAATTTCAAGGAACATTCTACCACCTTCGATTGCCAAATATAAGCACCAACCATTGGCTTATCAGGACAGTCTATTGTGAGTACAGTGCGGTACGCGGAGCGATCTAAAAAGTTTTAGGTGAAGTGTTTTGTGGTATTGAAAGTGAAGTTTGATTATTGTTCAGTAAAGTCAATTATTGGTGAACCCACGGGGAAAAACGTAACAGTAAAATAAAGTAATTTAATGGTTTTTATACTAGTTAAGTGTCTTATTTCTGATTATATAGTTGGAAAAGGAAAAAGTGGAATTACAAGTTACCCCCAAACCTTTTATCCATTGTGTAATCAAAAATAACTGGGTGTTTTATTCAATTAATAGTTAGAACTTACGTTGAATGAAAGTTTATCATCATGACTCAATTTTACTATATCGTCTGCAAAAATCAAACCGTATGAATAATTCAGCACAGGAAAGAGAAATCAACCCGGAATCTACCTTTCAGGTAGCAAGAGAAAATAATACTTAATTTTTAAATTAAGTTACCTATGAGAATAAGGTTTATCTATTGTGTTATATCGGTTTCTGTTTCTCGAATATGAATTATTTTATCATTTTTGCGCCTTTTTAAGAATGAAATTAAAAATCGATGCTTAGCAAACCACTTCTCAACGGTTTATTTTTCTGGTGCAGAGTCAAAATAATGTTTAGCAACAGTATTTTTTCACCAAAGTGCAGTGCTTCATTAACACACAAAATTCCGTTTTGTCCACTTTCTTCAAACTCAAAAAAGTTGCTTCACTCAATTTTTTTCCCACAATTTAATAGTCCGACAGCTGTGAAATTCGTACACGTATCTTCAGAGGTTTATACATCCTGAGTTATTTCCGATCGGAGATGACTCTGGATGTATAAATCTCTGAAGCTGAAGCTTTGATAGAAAACCGAGACAAAAAAAAAATTTGAGGAAAAACTGATTTTGAAGAACAGGCTGATGAACATTTTTAATAATCACAAATTATTTAGTGAACATCAATACGGATTCAGAGCGGACAGAAGCAATTCGAAATACTGTGAATCTAGTTATCGAGGGTCCTGAGAGAGGTGAACATGTGATATTAACTATGTGTGATCTCTCCAAAGGATTCGACTGCATCTCGCACGATGATCTTTTCAATAAGTTGGAGTTTTATGGAGTGAAGGGGCTAATACTGTTTATTTCAGTCATACTTATGTAACAGAACTCAATGAATGAAACATTTTTGACTATAAAACTACCAAGAATTGTATACCGCAGAGATTCGTTCTGGGACCATTGCTTTCTTAGATGTACTTCAATGACTTCATTCATATCATGTCACCAGGTCAACGTGTACTTTTGGCAGATGACAGAACTCTAAAAACATTCCCAAAAAACGTTATCGAATTATCATAACTTACTGATGATACTGTGAGGCAGACGTCACTGTGGTTCACAACAAATCAGTTGAAATTAAACGAAAGCGAGACCCAGAAGGTCTTTTGATTGTAATGTCCCTCCTTTTATTGCACACCGCCCTAATTTATGCAGTAATACATCATGATCCTCTTGATCAAATGCTTTTCTGAAATCAGTATGACTATATCCAATCGAAACTCATTTTCAAAATATTCAGAGACAAAATTAGAAATAGATTGGATTTAATTGATTCATTAGCCATAAAGCCATGTTGCTCTGGGACAATATATTTATTTGCATATTGATACAACTTTGTGTGAATAATTTGTTCGAACAATTTTGCTGGAAAACATAGTATTTAAATTGATCCATAGTTTTTAAGTTTGTTAAAAATTATAGACGTTTTCCAAAGAGAAAGATAAGTTTCACTTTTCATACCTACATATATACATTATATTAGTATACGTATGGAGATGCCCTGTGACAATTGAAAAAAAAAGAACTGCTTTAGAGAGAATTTATTCATTTAATGATATTCATTCATTTTATCGGGATATTCGATTGTTAAACAAAATCAAGCACGTAACAATCAGAAATGATTTTTTTTGCGAGAGGATAACCCAAAACATTTATTGATATAGAGAAACATACAAGTCAAATTAAAACCCATATTGTACATTCAAAAATTTCAAATCAAAGATCGCCAGCATCATCATCTTTCCGTATATGCTTTTGAGGAAGATTGGCACATTCATCATCACTTTTACTATCTGATGCGGTGTCACGATGTATATTGACATACCTCGTCTTTTTTTCGCAGGTCTATCAAATTCTGAATCAGAGACATCTCACCATCTCTTTCTATTGGCCAGGGAATCTATCAGGTTTGAATATCTACGTTTCAACCTCTCATCTTGCTTCAGTAATTCTCCGGATAATTCAACTTTAGTACCTTCATCGTTAACAAGAACCTCATCGTCGAGTTCTAGTTCTTCCATTATAAAGGACTCGATTCAGGAGATATTCCAATACCGTGAGTTTATCAGCCAAATAACAAAAAAGGTTGCTGATAAAATCGAGCAAAAACTCCATCCAAAACGAGGTGATAGCACAAGGCAACAAAATAACAGCCTTAGAGCAAAAAATGGAACAAATAAACCTTCACAATAGTCAAATGATTGCCATGGAACAAAAAGAAGACGACGTGCTCCAATATATGAAAATGAGTCATATTTGTATATACGGGGTAAATGAAAAACTGGAGAAAATTTGCAAGAAAAAATAATGGAGATTATCAACACAAATACCAGCCTCAGTGAAGCAGATATCAAGGAATGCTACAGAGTGGAAATACATCTGGAAATACAAATAAATACAGACCATCTATACTCAAATTAGTGAACCCTGAATTAAAATTCAAGCCTTTGAAAAATGTTTATAAATTCACAGGAAAACAGATATTTTTTGCAGACGACCTAACAAAACGTAGGAGATCCCTACTGAAAGAGGCTCAAACTACCCTTGGCGTAAGGAACGTATGGAGTTACAAAGGTTACATTTACACCAAACATGAGGGACGTAATACCAGAATCAACTGTGAAGTGGATATTGCCAAGTATAGGTCTAACTGATTGTAACGTATCCATGAACACTTTTTTTCTTTGGTACAACATATTTAATTGAAATTGTCCTATAATAAATACAAAACATTCATTGTGAAAACTTCATAAATAGGAGCAATGATGCTATTTCTACTTTTTTTTCATCCAATTTTTTTTATTGTACTCAAACTATTTTTCATTATCATTCAAACCTTCATCTACTATTCTATTTTTATAGGTTTTTAACTTAGTAAACTGATACGTTAGAATTTCTAGATCTGATAGAAAACAATGAAGAAAGAGAAACAATAGAATGTTAAAACTTCAAGGTGAGTATACATCGATGGAGTGGTGAGTGGTTTCTAAACGTGTTTCACCTTAATATTAGGAGCTTTCATGAACTACTCATTCATATAGAAGATATTCCATTTAAGAATATAGATATATTGATCTTATCTGAAACCTGGATATTAGGATATTAGAAAATTATGAAAATTTTTCTATTCCTAATTTTGATATTATCTACAATGAATCACGCTATAATCAAAATGACGGAGTAATCGTTTGCATTAAAAACAATATCAACTATTCAACTTCTGTTAAACATCTATCTGAAATAAATTTACTGGAAATTCTATTCACATTGAATAACAATACATTTACACTGACCTGCTCCTACAGACCACCATCGACAAATCTAGATTTATACATAGTTGATATTGAGACCTACTTTATTACTCAACCTAACAGTTATATGAAAATATTCATTGGTGACACAAATATAGATATCTTGAACCTGTCAGAACATAGAGTTAATAAATATATATGCATGTTGGCAGAAACAGGATTCTTCTCATTTATTAACAAACCAACTAGGACCACTGGACCAACACAAAGCTTGATAGACCATATATTTGTAAAGTTTAAAAATAAAAATATATACAATAAAACTGATCCTCGAACTTACATTTTCAAAACTGGTATAACTGATCATGACACGCTACTCCTATCGATTAAAACTGATAATATTACAAATAAAAGCATAAATAATAAGTCAAACGTAAATGTAACATATATCAACCATAATAAACTACAAAAAATGCTGAACAAAGAAAACTGGGAAGCAGATATGGAAACCGAAGAACCGGAAATACTCTACGCGAACTTTATCAATAAAATTTCCCTATATATTCATGGGAGCACGCAAATAAAGTCAAATACAATGTTAAAAAACGAGACCAAACTGAAACCCTGGATAACGCTAGGTTTAATTGAATCAATCAATCATAGAGACTATTCAAAGCAAAAATCTTCAAGGACAAATAGCGAAGAACATAAAAACAAATATAGACACTATAGAAACTTTCTATGTAATTTAATAAGAACTGCGAAAAATTACTATTACCAAACTAAAATAAATAAATCAGGAAAAAATTTTAGAAAAATTTGGAACGGAATAAAAAAAATAACGAATGATACCTCACATCACAATAGTACGCAAAATTTTCAGTTTATCAACGAACAAGGCAGAAAACAAACGAATGAAGAAGTAGTGAAAGTGTTCAATTACCATTCCATGAATATAGGTGAAACCATGTCAAACAGAATAGACTATAGAAAAAAAAATAGTAATATGAGAAATTCGCTTTTCCTCCACCCGGTAACAGAAAATGAAATCATTAAGATAATATCTGGATTGAAAAATAAGACTTCTCCTGGTCCTGACAAAATTACGGTATCCTTCATTGAAAAATATCACATTTATCTCATAAAAACATTATGCTTTATTATGAACTCAATTTTTCTGTCTGGAAAGATCCCGATTACATTTAAAGAATCCATCACAATCCCAATTCATAAATCTGGAGACAAAACAAAAAACAAACAACTATAGACCCATAACAGTTATGAACAATTCCGCAAAAATATTCGAAAAATGTTCAAAAAACAGATTGGTAATTTTTTGATAACAACAAAATCATTTCCAATATGGATTCAGGAAAATCTTATCACCAGAACAAGCTGTTTTTGAACTAGCAAATAAGGTATTCAACTGCTTTCAGGATCAGTAAAAATGTTTAACTGTATTTTTAGACCTGGCAAAGGCGTTTGATACCGTCGAACATAACATACTCTTCCAGAGATTGGAGAATATAGGAGTAAGAGGCGTTGCATTAAATTTATTCAAAGATTATTCATCAAACAGAATACAGAGAGTGAAAATAAATGATTCTTATAGTGATCCACTGCCGGTTACCAGGGATGTGCCACAAGGAACTGTCATGGGCCCCATACTATTTTTACTGTATATCAATAACAATAACTGGCATCAAACAAATTCACTCTTGGCTAAGTACTAACCTACTGAGCCTCAATCTAGACAAAAACTTGGGTGTTATGATTAATCAATCACTACGCTGGAACGATCACGTAAAATGTACGGTGAAAAGACTTCGAAAGCTAATTTATAAATTTTATCAACTTCGAAATATTCTTAGAAGATACGTTATGTTGTTGGTTTATAACGCCTTGGCTGAGTCAATCATATGCTACTGTATCATTGTTTGGGGGGATCATACAAGACTTTCTTACACAATCTAGATATAATTCAAAATACTTTGATTAAAATAATGTTCAGAAAAATCCGGAGATATTCAACTGAGTCCTTATATGAAGAAACTGACATATTTAATGTAAGGAAAATATACGCCTATGAATGCTTACTATGGACAATGAGTGAACCCATTATTATAATCAATCACACGTAGAATACACGAATGATGGCAAGCCAAGTTATACCACGTTGCAGATTGACTCACAACCAAAAATTTCTCACTTTGGTCCTAAACTATACAACCAGCTACCTTACCATCTGAAAAATATCAATAACCACAAAAAACTTAAAAAAGATATAGAACTATCCGTTAAAAACCATTTTGGTCACCTGAAAAATATCTTTGAGAACGACTGAATCAGAAACCTCCATCAGTGTATACTCTACCTTGATCCAATATATCAATATTTATATCTATGTATATGTGTATGTATATGTGTATGAAATTTAGCAGCCTGAAGGACACAATACAAGCTCAGCTTAGGTGACCTCAGACTGCTAGGAATAGACTAGTCTACATCTACATCATTTCCTTGTT
>WOGR01000115.1:0-32428 GCA_015342045.1 Leptinotarsa lineolata | reverse complement strand
ATAATGAATCATAATATGATATTATATACGGGGTGTTCCATTTGAAAAATCAAAGAAGCCGCTACTTTGTAGTAGAAGCGACAACGCCGCTTCGTCTAAAATATTTTAGGCGTGTTGGTCATATTGACTTATGCATACTGTGGAATTTTCAGGTTGATCCAGAAACGGCTGATTAACGCTCATCATGAAAAGCCCTGTATATTATATGAAAGGACATTAAAAATAGAAAAAATGTCCTCTCTCGAGACCGTAGCTCAATTAGAAGAAGAGCAATTGCAATTTGCTCGTGCAGCAAAATCAAGTGTTTTTTCGGAATTTAGAATAGCTGTAACTCAAAAATTGGTCGACATAAAAAGTTAAAACTGTATATGTTTCTTAGTGTATATAAAATATACATATCTATCAAGTTTAATAAGTGTGTTGATTTGACACAGAATGACCCAGCTCAAAATTCCTGTCTTGTTGAAAATGTAAGTTTTTTCTCAATTGCACCAATTCAGGTTGATTTTTCATTCATTAACAACTTTGAATAATACATGAGAAATTAATTTTTACAGAATTGCCATCTTCATTTATATAAACTTCTTAGAAATCACTCACTTACCGCATTTACAGCATAAATTGGAACCATCCACAATATCCTAGAAAGAAAAAAGAATATTACATTACCAAAATATTGAAATTCGAAGCTATGATGTATAAAACTTATTTCAATAGTTTGAAAAATAATATCTTGGAAACAATTTCCAACACTTCAGCCTGAGTATAAAAAAATTGATAATGAACAACTCTCCTAAGCGATGGAATCAGCTGATACTTGATGAAAATCAATAACGTCTTCAAGAAATGTGTTAAGGTATTGTATAGTGAAACACGTTTTACGTTTTTGTATACCATTTAGTGGAAATCTCACAATGAAGTGTTTCTTAAAAAAACTCTCACAAAGTACTAAAATTAGGACGGATTCACTTATCAGTCACAAATTTCAAGTTATATGAAATGTTGGACAAGTAACTTTTCATCAAGTTATAAATTATTCTTCTAAAACCAAACCTAAAACCTAATTTGTAACTTGCAATATCAAATGCTTTAGCAAGGTCAATAAATGCAAATAATGGAAATTTTTTCATCAACGTATATTATTTGCAATCTTGTGTGGAATAATTCTTTTCGAAACCAAACAGAAAATCTATGAATTGATTCTCTTTTCATTTAGCTTTGTTAAGATTGTTGAAGGTTACATATAAAAAAAACAAAATAGTAATAAATATTGAGTCCGCCACAAAAACGTCTTTAAAAGAATATTTATTTGAATTACTTAATTGGATTTCTTTCTTTCTTTTTTATTGCATGATATTTTTACATTCTACGAGTGTCTCACTGAATTTGAATTTATTTCAATGAGAGATTTATCATATTTCACTTTAGATTCATTCATTGATATGGTCGATTTATTTTTATAAGTTTTGTATTAATTTTCCAATTTGGTGTTATGACTTTCTTTAGTTAATACTTCATACAGTTAGTTTTTAATTTTTAGGGGTAAGTATAGCCGATGTTAACCATTTTTTCCTTTTCAGTAACTTTTGGCTGCACTTTCTTCCTGTGGCCGGACTTTTCAAATGTGTCATCTTGTACACATGGTACCTCTGTTCCAGACCCCCATATTGGGTAAAGTAAGACTTCTCCGCTACCAATAGTTCTCATTGCGTGATCATATTTCGAGAAAAAAGGCGTTCATCACAGAAAACATGTAGAGCAACTTCGAGAGGCTTGAAGTTGGAAATAGTAAAGTACCATGTTTTAGTTCAGAGTGAATCGTCGATACACTAAAAGCAACTTTTTTTTGAAAAAAGAGGCGCCTTCAAAAACTCGCTAGGAACAACACTGTTTGTAGGCTGTTTATGATTCTATATGAACTAACATACCTAATGATGTGTTTTTGTAACTTCGGCTCGGTATAATTTATTACATGTTGGATCATTTCCCAGAAAGACAATGGAATGGCCACCAATACGAAAACTCCCCCAATGAGAATTTCTTGGTCGTGCTTGTTGAACCCGTCCTCCAGAGACTTTACCAGAAAGCACGGGACAAACACTAAAGCCGCCAAAGCGTATAAAAAAATGAATAGGGGCCGAATCCATAATCTCCATCTCGAAAGACAGCCAATGCAGTGTTCTGAACACATTTCTATCACATCATACGGTTTCGTTTATGTCTGAAGATTGCTTCAACATACAAAATGTAAAAAGATTCTGCAATCCAAATATCTGGACAATGTTTTCTGTTTCATTCGGTAAAGATGTTTGATCAAAGATATTTAACAAATTAACTTCGTTTTGATAAATTGACATTTGTTATTTGTTAGTGAACTGTTGCCAACTATTCCACATTCCCACCCCACAGAATAAAACTAAAAATTTCATTTTGTGACTATACAGTCATTGTCTAAGGATTTATAGACAATAGATATCAGAAAGAGTCATACAGAGTACCTATTACAATACAGATTCCTCTATGAACATATGTATAAAAACCAGGTATTTCACCTAATATCCCTAAAAAATCCCCCTTTCCTACGATACGTCCATGTGATTTGAAAACGTCATGAAACTTCATTGCGCATGCCCTGAAGGCTCACTGAAATTTCGTAATTGAATGAAGTTGTGTTATATGGGATTACCAGACTAGGTTAAGTCGATGAAAGCGACACTCAGGTTCCCGCCAAACTACTGTCATTTTAGATATGCCTTTAAGGTGCTTATTGAAATGTTTATTCACACAAGGGGTTTTCTGGCGTTTAATCGTATTCGACCGTGTATTCAAAAACGATTCCTAATGACGTCATTAATAATAAGATTCGCCAGAATGGAATGATTCAAACTGTGTCAGATGTCAAATCCAATAATAAAAACAAACTTTTCAATTTCTCTAACTTCAATTAGAATCGGATTTGTGCATACAATAAAATTTCTCAGCTTTCTTTTGTACATCCTTTCAACGTATTTGATAAAAAGTTTTCGACACTTTATAAATTATATCGATCAAAATAAAGCATAAACTGGTAGCTGACGTACCGTAACGTCGAATTCCGTTTTGAAACCAACCTCACGCTAGTTTTGAATCATCATGAATACGTTTCAAATCATAGTTGATGTGACGTCATCGTTTCAACGCCAGAATGAATGTATTTAAATCACAGACAAATATGTTTTGAATACATGAGCGCCAGAAAACGCCTATAGTGTCCTAAACATTGAAATGTGTCTCTAAAGAGAAACAAAAGGCATAACTAGAACCTTGTTTGATTACAAACCTATTTATTTTGTAGAAATTTATGTTGAAAATAGGATAAATGAGCACCTTTCCTAACACCGACTCTTCTCGACGCACGTTTCACCAACTAAGTTGGTATCTTCATCTGCTGGTCTTTCAAATAGTGAAGTAGTGAGTTCCAGCTATACATTCAATACGTATTCACAAATACATATTAAATATAAATTCTCTATCTCACAGAAAACTTTAAGCGAATCTAAGATTCGTGCATGAAATTGTTATATTGATTATTCGATAATAGTTCAGCATTGTACTCCTGTAAATCTTAAAAGTCACAGAATATTTTCCAAATTTCTGTGTGTAAAACCAATTATGGACAAAATAAAACATTTTTAGGATCTATATTCAAGTATTTATATTATGCTGTAAATAAATGTATCACTTAAAGTGAAAGGGTTATATTTTTAGATTGATTTTTGGGTCAGTTTTCTCAGTTTTTAGTGGAGAACTACGAGTGAAAGATTCATTTTTCTCAACGTAAGTTCTTTCATGTTTCTGCAAATTCCCTATGTTAGTACGTGACATTTACTGATAAATAAATGAAAAAATACATAGAACGAGGGCATGTATAACCATTGTATATAGACAATGGTATAACTATAAGAATCTAAAGCCTGTTAGCCTGTTTTTCCGTTAATTAGCTATATGATATTAATTTCTCACTCGTTTATTATTTTAAATAAGTCATTAGCTTCTTGTTCTCCATTCATCTCAGTATTTTTCAAGTTATATATTTTTACATTAAACATTTCTAACATAAGTATTAGAACACGGAATAAAATTCACACATTGACCAAAATTCCTTTGAATGCTAAATCGTACCATCATAAAGCTTTGCAGCAACTCCAGCGATAATTTTTTTCCAAGTTTGTTTTTAAAAACACTGTAAATAGAAAATGTCGTTGTTATCTTTTTTTCCCTTATAAAATACCCTAAATAATTTTTCATACTATATTTAGGGGAAAAATTCCCAAGGTCGCATCACTGCAACAGTGAAAGCTTACGTAACTAAAATGTCAAAAGTCAAAATATGTTTAACGTATTTCTCCAGTTCCTTATTGTTGTAAAGAATTTGACTACTTATTATACTCATCAACTACTTCGCTATTTCTAACTGAAAATGTAGCAAAGAATTTTCAAGCTTAACAATTATTTCTTCATAGTTTTTTTAAATATATCATGGATATTGGAGAGGAATTCCCAAAAGTTCTCACTGATGTAACATGTAAAACAGAACCAGAAAATGATTCAAATCTGATATTTTTTGAAAGCAACGTTGAAGGTGAACCATCAGAAGGTAATGTAGAAACGCTTGTAATAGAAGTAGTTGAAGATGAGGATTATACCCAGAATTCATTGCCAAACATATCAAAACACAACCTGACAGGATCCTCCTTTATCAAAAATGAACCTGAGGAGGTCACACCTGAATATTTAACACCCAGAGACTTAGTAGAGTTTCATGATACTTGTTCATTCAAACATGAAACTAATGATGAAAGTAAGTACTAATCAATTGATTTTTATGTAAAATAGTGAACTCTATTCGACTTCAGGCATTTCCGAAGAGAAGGCAGATAAATATTTCAATCATCGTTCTCTTTGGTCAATGAATAATAATGGAATTGGAAGAGAATGGGTTTGTGATTACTTTGACCCAAATAAGACTGAAATATTGTCTATTCCAATGAAAATAGAGAACGGATCATCCAAGGAAATGTCAGATGACTCGAACTATTGCCCAACAAACGATTGCAACAATGTCTCTGAATCAGGTAAATAGAAAGATTCTTCCCAAAGAAAATACTTGCAAAAGTTTGCCGTTTCTTTAGCGACAGGACCTCACTGAAATCAGTCAATCTGCACAAATCTATGTCAAATGCATAAAAATCTGATGTGATATTAAAGAAAGAATGAACTTCAATTTATTCACAAGAAACTACAATAGATTAAACAGTGAATATATACAGGAAATATTCATTATAAATGTTTAATTTCAAAGGGAGCATTTTATACTTGCTCTTGTTGATAACAAATACAAACAAGTATGATAATGTAAAGTAATACAATAAATAATGTAACAGCTACATCCATCAATTCATTCTTTCAAAAATAATGCAAGAAAATCAAACTTCTTTGAATTGAAAATATTCATAATTATGACACAAGGCTAATCAAATTAATGTTGGTTTTAGTTGGTTCTAAGAGAGGTAGATAAATAATGCATTTTGAGGCTTTATTTTGTAGACTCCTCAATGGTTTCAGAGTTAAATTTGAAGCAATTTCTTATATACTTTTTGAATACTGTAATTTTTAATAAATGAGTGTGAAGTAAATTATCTGCAAATGCTTCACATTGCTATCACTTGAATAATTTTGAAATCATGAAAATGCATTACCTCTGATACCAATATCAAATATATTCTTAATAATTTGTTCAAAAAAATTTCGTGATTAAGAGTATCAAGAGCTTTACAGAGATCTAATGACAAAAGTTCAAATGCACATTATGTATCAATAAACCATCGAAAACCCTATTGATTTGGATACATGAAATGATTTGCTCTCTCAAAAATGTTTCATTCAATAAGCCAATTAGCCTTCTGCAATATTTAAATTGGTCATTTGAAATAATAATTTTTTTGGATAGAATTGAAGTATTTGAATCAGAGTAAAGGTAAAGAACAGATTCCCATTGAAAGATATATAGATAAATATCCAGTGTAATACATTACCTTCTGAATTTTCTATTTCTAATACAGATTATTATAATTTTTCAGAAGAAAACCTCCTTTTGAAAGGGAGAGAGAAAACCTGTCCTAAAAAAACTTTTTTTTGCGAGATTTGCCTGAAATCGTTTTTAAAGCCGTTCAATTTACGTCAACATCTCCAAGTGCATTTACTGAAACGATCAAAACAACCGTTCAGTTGTAAGATATGTAGCAAACGTTTTACGAGGCTGAAAAATCTGGGGATACACTTGAAAAACTCTCACCTGGAAGAAAGGTTCGAGACCAGGAGTGAGGAGTACCAATGCTACCATTGCAAGAAGGTATATCGGAAAAAGCGACTTCTAGTGATCCATATGCGGATCCATAGGAAAAAGGTTTATCAGTGTGGAAGCTGCTCGAAAAGATTCAGACTAGAGGAATCCTTGATTTGGCACCGTATAGTCCACTTAGAAAGTGAATTCCGATGCCCTATTTGTGGAGACATTTTTTTGAGTTTGCGCAGTTTGAGGAGACACAGGTTAGTATTTGTAAATCGATTCATTTCGTATTATGCATGGTTATTTTCGGGAAAAATTTCACCTGTGCGTTGAACAACTCGTCTCCTTATTTTTGCAGGTTCCAGTTTCATCGCTTTCAAAAATACAAATGCAAACATTGCCCAAAAACCTTCGAATCCCAGTCCGGTTTTGTCAAACACAGAAAAAGACACTCACTGGAAAAAATTCTCCAGTCTGAGAGGTGGAGCAAAGCTTGTAAGCGGTACCGCATTTCTAATAAAGGAGATCTCTTCTTATGTGAAGTTTGCGGATCTTCCTTTCGTTCACTAAAATTTTTCGAGAGACACAAACACTCACACGAAAAACAGTGCCAATGCGAGTTTTGTGGGAGGCTGTTTGGTCATATGAAAACTCTACATCATCATTCGCAGTTCCACACAAAAATTGCCAAATTCCAGTGCGAAATTTGCGGCAAGAGATTTTTGATGCAGAGACAATTTTTGCGTCACAGGAAAAACCATGCTCAAGAACCACTAACATTTCTGTGTGAAACGTGTGGAAGGTCTTTCAATACAAAAGGTAAAAATATAATCCTTACGGGAAGTTTTGTATTTATTGATTCATTTTCTTACAGATGATTTCTATAAACACAGACGTATCCACAGAAAAAAAGCTTTTGAATGTCTTGTTTGTGGTATGAATTTTTCCCTAGTTGAATATTACGATAATCACATGAAACGTCATAAAAAGCGGCCTTTCAAATGTTCTTTGTGTTCACTGGATTTCACACAAAATAAACACCTGAAAAGCCACATGCAAACTCACGAAAAGAAACGTATCTTGGATATGCAAAAGGACAATTGGAGAGGTGAACTATATCGTATTAAATGTCAAAATAAAATATTTATTCATAATTGCTTATAGATCTATCATCTGGAACAGCAGAGAAAGAAAAACGTAGTCCGGCACTCGTTAGTTCCAAAGAAAATCTCGGCCATCGCTGTAAAATATGTTCTAAAACTTTCCCCTTCAGGAGTGTCCTGATCAACCACGAGAGGTGCCACTCCAACAACAAATCTTTCAAGTGCCCCATTTGCTTCAAATCCTTGAAGACAAACCTAGACCG
The DNA here is from genome assembly GCA_015342045.1 of Leptinotarsa lineolata. Classification (NCBI taxonomy): domain Eukaryota; kingdom Metazoa; phylum Arthropoda; class Insecta; order Coleoptera; family Chrysomelidae; genus Leptinotarsa; species Leptinotarsa lineolata. The sequence goes on along the minus strand of WOGR01000115.1, from coordinate 24,734 downwards.
GCACATGAAAGTTCACTCAGAAGAGAGACCTTTCGAGTGTTCTGTCTGCAAGAAAAGTTTTCGCATAAGAGATCAGATGTACAAACACATGAAAATCCACGCTGTTGATCCGACTTTCGTGTGCTCGATATGCTCCAAAGGGTTTTTCTCAAGCTTTGCTCTAGCACTCCACAGAAAGGTTCACGCTGGAAACAAGGAGTACCAGTGTAACGTATGCAATAAGAAGTTCTTTCAGATGTCGCTATTGGAAGAGCATTTGAGACAACACACAGGAGAGAAGCCCTTTCAGTGCGAGCTCTGCGAGAAGAGATTTCGCATCAAAGGTAATAATGAAAAAGGTTTCCATAGAAAAATCAATAATAATGAGTGTTTGTTGCAGCGTTTTATACCAGGCATCAGAAGAAGAACCCCGAGAAACAATTGTTTCAATGCAACATCTGTTCGAAACGGTTTTGTGTGCAGAGAGAGCTCAATGGACACCTGAAAGACCACATAGGGTCTAATTGCCCCGCTTGCGGGAAAGTGTTCAGTAACATGTATGACTTGCAGGTGCACACCGAGATGCATTGGGGAAAGAAAAAAATCGAGTGCGATATATGCAAGGAGACGTTCACATTGAAAAGCAGTCTCAAGCGGCACGCTCTCTTGCATACAGGAGATAGGCCATTCAAATGTTTGTTATGTTCGAAATCTTTCCAACGCAATTCTCATCTGAAGGGGCATATTGAGATGGTTCACAGTAGGAACGTGCTTTCTGAAAAGTCTGGCGCTGGTAAAGAGAAACCACTTGGTAAACTCCAGAGCGTTACGGATGGAGAATCGCCAGCTAAAAAGAAAGTGATAATCAGGGTGATTTCTAAAAAAAGAATTAGGGAATTAGGACTTAGATAATTTAAAATTAGATAGTGAGGTTGGTGAAGTATTTCAATTTGAAAATGTAAATAAATGTACTGATTCCTTCAATTTAATAAAAAAGTTTATTCTCTTTCCTGGTTTTTTCAATTCTTGCTACCCGTCTTGTCTAATGCTATAAAAAACTGGTAAAAAAAACGAGTAATATCCTTCCTCGAAGAAAACAATATAATAAATTCATTCCAGTTTGGGTTTCAGTCTGCAAAAGGTACACAAGATGCTATATTTTCACTCCTGGAAAACCTGTACACCGATATTATTGAAAGAGAATCTGCGGCGGACATGTTTTGTGACCTCTTCAAGGCCTTCGACTGTGTAGACCACATGCTACTTCTTCGCAAGCTAGAAGTTTATGGATTTAGATGATCTGCATTACTTTGGTTTGAGACCTACCTTTCTCTCAGCGGTAGATTGTTCTATTAGATGTAATTTTATCAGAGGAACGCTTCATTGGCTGTGGGGTCTCACAAGGTTCCGTTTTGGGGCTGATGTTGTTTCTCATTTATGTCGATGACTTAGTCCATGTTGACATGAATGGTAAATTCACATGTTTCGCTGACGACACCACTATCTGGCATAGCAATACCGCCTAAAATTTACTTGATCAAATCATCGTCAACATAAGAAGGGTGAAAGAGTGGTGCGATTCCAATCTTTTATCATTCAACATCGACAAAACAAATGTGGCCACGTTCCGATGTAACATACGGGAAGTACACTTAGAAAATGTAAAAATTGAAAAGTTATCAAAATACTTCAATCCAAAAGTTGTTTTCGTGTTCCTCTTAACCTTTTAATTGCTGTAATGCAAATACTGGAGTAGAGAATTTTTGAAAAGATTGTCTATATGAGCACCTCATTTCAATCTATCAACCAGGATTAAACCCAACAGGCTCTAAGAAGTGCCACTTGTATTATTACTATTTAAATTTTTGTCCTGATTTGGTTTGAAATCAAATTTGGGCTTTATTTTCGTCGTCTGCTGTCTGTTGAGTTCAACAAGATCTAAGTGCGAATTTGAAAGAGATGTGTCATTAGCAAACATACATCTAGGAAGAGTTTATGAAATGAAATATGTCATTCGAATATATGATGGAAAATGAAGGCCCTCGCACACTTCCCTGTGAAACACCATGGTTTATTAATCTGAAATTAAGGAAACACATCATTATTATCCACAGACTGGGTTTTATTTTTCAGATATGACTATAAATTCCAAAGGCATTTCCTGTACAGCGCAAAATTCAATTTTTCCAATTATATGTCATGGGACACATAGTACTATGTTTATATTTTTGACAATATTGTGCATAGCCTGTGCTTTGAGCAAAAACAGAACTGTCCTTTATTTAGTGTCCTATAAATATAAAAATAATAGACTTTGTTTAAGAATACTCTCTACAATTCACAAAATTACGAAGAAACATATATGTGACCAAAATTACTCGGCTATTTTTAAATTTTACATTATTGCCAAGTGTTTAATGCCAATTCAAGTTATTAGAAATCATGTATGTGTAAGGCCACTAAAATTGAAAATCTAGCTTCGCGAGTTAGATTTTCCGAAAAAAAAAATACGCTGGCCCTGAATTTATCAATCAGCTCGAAAGCTGTTTGTCTTTTTTCGGAAACTGTCAATACTGAAAAATACTTTTTTACCTATGATTTGCTTCTTCCTATCTTACTCCATTACCGAACCATATAATGAGTTTATTTCTTCCCACGGGTTTTCAACTACTTTTTCAATTTTTTCATTACTATCTGAAAACGATGAAAATAATTCATTCAACATTCGTATTTTCTTTTTACGAACTATGTTCCTGCCAAGCACTGATGAACCACAGCTTTGAAGAGTTCGTGCTGAAAAATACGCTGACCTGGTTTTCCAATGAAACATGAAAAAGTGAAGTCGCGCGATTATGCCTATGTCGAGATAAAATGCCTAGCTGTTTTGACAATATTAAGTTAGGTTCGAATAATGGTTTGACATCAAATGTCATTATTGACAGGTGACATTTATGGTTATTTATTGTTTCTATTTTTCGTCAAGGAAATTAATATGAATTATTAATTGAAAAGTTACTTAGAAGTTGGATTACTTCCAGTCAACTATCGAAAGAATACTTCATATCTCTATATCATGCTAGGAAGATTGAAAAATGGACTTAGGTGAATGTGAATTGAAACTCTCAGAGAAAAGTGAAACATTTTGGCAACACACTTTAACTGGGATCAAGACTGAAATAACAGAGGAAGAATCGAGGGATCCAGAAGAAAATGAAATATCCAAGGAGTATATTACCAATTCAGCAGACTCTGAATCCCATACATGGGTTTCACAAGGTCTTCCTCAGATGGACAGTAAGGAAAGATAAACCCAATTGGATGTTTGAGGTGATCATTCATATACAATTTTAGATTTCTACGCAGATTTTAGACCCAAAATGGAAAATTCCGAGTGTCGTGTCGAACAAGATGTTACTGCATTAAACCTTATCAAGACTGAAATCCCAATCAAAGATGAAAATATGTTGGATGCTCCCGAATACTTTTCGACAGAAACGGATCTTTCTGAGTGTGAGATTCGCCAAGTCAAAGTAAAGGATGAAATTGAATCTTCTGACAACGAAGGCAGCTTCAATTCGCAAGTGCTTTCACAGGATAATGAAGGGGATGAATTTAAGAGAGGTAGTTCTTTCTTGAAAACACCAATAGTATTTTTTTTTCAATATTCAGGCAGATGATTGAACAATCCCAAGCTTTGTTGATTTGAAAGTTATTTTATAAATGGCTGGTGTGGTAATAATAATAGCTTTATTCACTAGAATATTTTAAATACAATAATGAGTACATGGTGATAGTGAACAAGGAGCTTCTGGGATAAGTGCAAGCACTTGTTTCCGGAGAAGAATTTAACATGTGAAAATAACTGTTTATTTGTTTTTGCCTCAGGATACAGCTTTAGGTCCTATTTGGTTTATATTATATGTTAATGATCTCACAGATATAACTCACAGTTTCACTCTTTTTAGGACAAAGACATATTGTGGGACACAAGAAACTCGGTGAAGACAAATTATTATTATCATGTATATGAAATAAAATTAAAATTTGTTGTAATGTCTATTTATCACCATTGAATGATCAAACATATACTTTGTTCATGTCTTCGAAATGGACAATTCAGTTTTGATGACAGAGAAGATAGAGATACAAATTTCCATCTAATGAAATTACTGTTAGATAGTTTAAAAAACCGTAATTAGTGTTACATTAGACAATAGCTTCTTTGAGCCTATTCAATACAAAATGCAGTCCATCTCACAGTAAAGTGTTTATGTTTATCTTGGATTTTCATCAAGTATTTGCCAATTTCAGATCGAATAAGTGAAATTCATTTCAATATGTACTTCATTCACAATACTTGGTTGATACAGTACAAATAAAAGGTATAAGAAAGATTATTGCATGTACGAGTATTGAAGATATATGTGAATAGAACAATAAAAATATTCAGGATAAGAATCAATGACAAGAAAATAAAATTATGCAGCTTATAACAGCCAGGTGTTAGTAAATCTTTTAATCTTAGTGTATTTATTTCAGATTCTGAGAAAGAAAGACTACAGGACAAAACAGAAGAAAAACCTTATCAGTGTGAAGTGTGTTTGAAATCTTTTACCAAAATTAGTAATTTGAAACTACATTCCAGGCTTCACTCGGGGGAAAAAATGTATCAGTGTACCTTCTGCCCCAAATCTTTCACGCAAAGCAGTACTCTGATGAGACACTTGAAGATTCATACAAGAGAAAATCCATTCGAATGTAAATTATGTTTGAAAACTTATATTTCTGAGTCTGGTTTTAGGGAGCATGAGAAAACACACGAACGAGGAAAACCCTATCAGTGCAATACCTGCTCTAAATCTTTCTCCCAGCGAGGCAACTTGATGAATCACGAAAAAATACACATTGGAGTCAAACCTTATAAGTGCAAGTATTGTTCGAAATGTTTTACCGAGGATAGTAGTTTAACATCACACTTGAGAATCCATACAGGGAAAGATCTCTATTATTGCAAAATCTGCCCCAAATCTTTCTCTTGTAAATCTGGCCTTGTGAAGCACGAAAAAAACCATGCAGGAGAAAAACCTTATGGGTGCGAAGTCTGTTCAAAAACTTTCTCCAACCGTCATGCCTTGTTGGTGCATTCGCGAAGTCACACTGGAGAGAAACCATTCCGTTGCAATGTCTGTGAAAAATGTTTTTGCAGTAATTATTCCTTGTTGGTGCACTCCAGAATTCACACTGGGGAAAAGCCTTATCAGTGTGAAATCTGTTCGAAATCATTCAGCAGTAGTTCTGATTTGGTTGTACATGCAAGAATTCATACAGGAGAAAAGCCATATCAATGTGGAGTCTGTCCGAAACAATTCACTTCTAGTTCGGGTCTTGTAGCGCATGAGAAAGTTCACGCAACCGAAAAACCCTTCACTTGTGAAGTATGTCAAAAATCATTTAGTCGAAAGGCAGCTTTAAAGAAACATACTCTGAGGCCATCCTGTAAATCACGAGAACTAATCGTTCTGTGATGAAAAATTTATTTCAGATTTTCAATTTCTTTTATAATTGTGGAGGATTGAAATTATCCCGACATAACCAATTCCTAAAGAGCTGACAACATAGTCTAATTTACTTTTATTCGTTGAATGATTTGCTAGTGAATCTCTTCCTGCTTTTTACCTCATTTTTAGCTATTTCTTAAAAAGTCATCGACAGTTGGCAATACATTTAATTGAAAGAACGTATATAGTATTCATTATAATAATACAGTACATACAGGAGAAAATCCTCACTCGAGAGAAAAACTAAGAAATTTGATCCCAATTATTCACCTAAGAGGGTGATTCCGACCCAAAAAGTTCCACAATTGAACAGATACCACGTCAATGGCTACAAAACTTCAAGGTCTGACCTTGTGTGTTGTGAGGTAGTAGTAATATCAATAGAGTAATATCACCAAGTACAATACTAATGAGGAAGAAAATCTACTTTTACTCATAGATCGTATCTGAGTGATGTTGATTGGTTTCATTTACTTGAAAAAATCATGTAATTTATCCAAAATAATTGCTATTTATTTACAATTTTGTTAATTAAAAGAAATATTAAACTGAGATTCCATATTTGCAACCTTGTCTTATTTGGAAATAATCCTTCGCTGAGTTGTAGGTACTTCTGTCAATAATTCTGTTGGTTGTCAAGTTGGAGCTGTCAGAAATATTTAATCATATGTGGAGGTTCAATATTATTGAAGTAATCTAAGGCATTTTTGTTAACACTCTGGATTCAACAAAGTTCGATTCTATCGGCTATACTATGGATTTGGTGTCTCATTTCATGAGTGTGTATTTTGACATAAATCTAGTTTTATAATGCATTCCAATTTCGAAGTTATGATGAATATTACAAACCAGTCACTATGAGATTCGGTAGTTTTAGTTAGAACTCGTAAGTATTCACGAAGATTATTTTTCATAGTTCCACCTAAAATTAGATAATGCAAATTTGTACTCATGTATCAATTTTCTATCTTAAAATCTATTATCAAAATATAATGGATGTTTTCAAGAAAAATATTTTGAGAAGCAGTTTGGAAATCTTAATAAATAACAACTTGAAAATATTCTGGAAACCATGACACTGTAGCCTTGAAATTTCAAAACTGGTGTGTGCAGTCTACTACTTGGAGATTTTGGTTTTTTCAAATACACTAAAACTGAAAAGAGGCTTGGGATAGATCGCCTTGGTTGCTGAGGCCATAAACTGATACGTCGACATAACGGTTATGCCGGTGGATAAATGTAACAAAAAAGGCAAGTATGTAATCATTTTGAACAGGACATGTTAAAAAATTCCGATGCCATTTCTGCAAATGGATTTTGGCTTCCACAACAAAAAGTTTGATGAATGTTTGGTATGTCGTATCAAAGATGTTTCACTGTATATCTCAGCTATCAGAACTAAAGAAGCGTGCCTTTGAGAGAGAAGAAATTGATTCATGAAACCTTATTCTGAATTATCATCAGCACTATACCACAGGGCTCGGTGCCTACACATTCATGATTTTCCGATGGCGATGTCAGTTACTTTGCTGATGACACATCTGATTATATAATTTTATAAAGTAATCTTGAAAATGAAATAAACTAGTTCTTGAGAATAAAAGAGAGCAATGAAAGACATTTTCAAAATTGCCTATATTAGATGTGTACTCACGTCTTTTTCAAAGTTAAAATGCATAATCAGGGTGTTAAATATATGAAACAAATATAAACTTCAAAAATCAAATGAAACAATGTATTACTGCCATTCCTGTTTTAATTATTTGGACATAGTTATGCAAAGTGGATGACAATGTCTCTGAAAATGCGCTTAATAGGTATTTTACCTATAGCAGAAGCTTGCTTTGAATGATTAATGGAAGGACAATTTTCTCAGTCGGTATTATGCACAATTTGAAGAACATTATGTTCTTAATGTATGTAATTATGTATTTCGAGTTTGAAAAAGTCATAAATACACATCAAAATGTCGGCAATTTTGAAAATTTTGGAATGACTTTCATTGTTGACCTTATGTCTACTACTTCTCCCAAGAATAGGTCCACAGAACTAAAACAAGTTCTGTGGATAGGTCTGAGGATAAAAAACCTTGTGTTCATGGAACCACGGAACACGGAGAAAACTATTCTGTTTAGGTGAAGGAACACCCAATCATAGAAGAGTATATATGTACTGGCATTCCATATTCATACTTACAACTTTAATTCACAGTTGTGAATATGCTTAAAAAAATTAAAATTATACATTTTTTATAGCCTTCTATGCTTTCGTATCAGCGTCTGTAAACAGAAAAGTCATCTAATCTCATTCACGTTTTACCTTCACTACAATAGATGTCAGCACATTACATTGATACATTGTAAATGGCTTGGTCCTGTAAGAATCAAATATTAAGAGAAGTAAATGCAAAATGAATATAATAAAAGAAAGTGGTTTTCAAGCAGCAAATTAATGTATAAAATGCACACTCGTATTCTCCGTATATCATATAGAGCCAAGGTTTACTAAGTTCTGCTGAAAAATTAAGCTCAGCTCAAATGGGACAAGATATTCCATATTTTGGATACTCATTCCGGCACATGGAAGCAGAAAATGTTCTCATCTTTAAAAAAACACAAAATAGAATAACTGGAAATTGTATTGGCTGAAAAAAATTAACTTTTGAAGTACTTTTTGTATTAAAAATATTCAATACATTATACACCAAATTTCCACTTTAGAAAAGTTGTCACAATATTGTACCTTTCGTTCATACATCAATAAAGTGTTGAGATAAAGTAACAGTTTATGTATAATCCAACTGTATAAAATTAGCAGAAGGGCGGAATGTTGATGTTATGCACCATAATCTTTAGCCAAGCTTCCCAAAGTCCGAAATAGATGTGGAAAACTGACGATCAAAACTTATATTAACAGAATTAGGATTATGGTAGATAAGGATTGTAATTCGGTTAAAGAATTAGTTTATTTCATCTCCTGAAGACGTCAACTGGTTGGTGAAACCCGTTTTAAAGAATATTGCATTAATGGTGGTTGGAAAAAGTGCACATTTTTTAATTTAATGCTGAACTTGTGCCCCACATCGATATCGTATATAAAATAACAGTAAACCACAAAATAGACAAAAAATGAAACTTCGCAAATTAATGTTAGAATGTTTTACTTTTCAATTCTTGTAGGGTCGAAAAAAAAGTAAAATTACAGAAAATCTGAAGTATCTCCATTAATTTGTTGTTTCTCCCAAAAACTAATTTCTTATAAATTACAGTTTTTACTTATGATATGCTTCTCCAAAGCTGACTTTCGGCTGAAAGACTTTCGACACGTGTTGCAAGTAAAGATTTCTTCTTTTACGTGAACTTTCTCGTGGGATGCAAGGCCTGAATTAGAAGTGAATTGTTTCGGACAGTCTTTACACTGGTAGGGTTTTTCGCCTGTATGAATTCTCGAGTGTACCATCAAGTCAGAACTGCTGTTGAAATGTTTCGAACATACTTTACACCGATAAGGCTTTTTTCCAGTGTGGATTCGAGAATGTACTAACAAGGTGTAGCTACTACTAAAGAATTTCTCACAGACTTTACATTGAAACGGTTTTTCTCTAGTGTGACTTCTCGAATGCACCTTCAAGGCTTGACGAAAGAGAAAGCGTTTCGAACACACTTCGCATTGAAATGGTTTTTCTCCAGTATGTCTTTTTTCGTGTTTCACGAGTCCAGATCTGCAAGTAAAAGATTTCGGGCAAATTTTGCAGTAAAGCAGATCTTCCCCTGTGTGAAACTTCAAGTGAGACATTAAACTGCGATTCTCAGTGAAACATTTCAAACAGTATTTGCACTTGTATGGTTTAATCCCATTGTGAATTTTCTCGTGATATAACAGGGTGCACTTTTGAGAGAAAGATTTTGAACAGACTTTGCACTGATACGGTTTTCCTTGTATATGAGAGCTCTCGTGTTGCTTGAAACAAGATTCAGAGAGGTAAGTTTTCGAACAGAATTTGCACACGAACGGATTTTCTCTTGTATGAATCTTCAAGTGCCTCACTAAGTTGCTGCTCTGCATGAAAGATTTGGGGCATAAGTTACAGTGATACATTTTTTCTCCCGAGTGTAGCCTGAAATGTATTTTCAACTTATTGTTGCTGGAAAAGAATTTCAAACACACTTGGCACTGGTGACGTTTCTGTCCAGTCTGTGTTTTTTCAACGTGTATGGAATCTGGAAAATAAAATACAGTTGTGTAAATAGTTAAAATGAAACTCTATAATAAAATATGCAAACCACACAATACCTAAAGAGAAATTCTAAGAAAGATCTTCCAGTGCAATTATTACAAATTCCTCCAGAGGCCATGACAAACTTTGAACATTCTTTTTTGATGAACACAAAATTACCTTTCTTGGATTCAACATCTTCTTTACTGTCCTCTAGTAAATGCAAGTTCGAGCTGCTTTCACCTTCCGATAGCTCTACTTCAATTTTTGTTTCAACGTGTTGTATCTCACACTCAGAAAGATCCACCTCTGTGGAAAAATATTCAGGACTATCTAGCACATCTTCATCTTTGATTCCAATTTCTGGCTTAATGAGATCTAATACAAAAAAATCTTGTTCCTGTTCAGCAGCCTCCACTTTAGGTTCAACATCTGCATCACAATCTGTAAGTTTATATGAACAATCACCTCCAAAACACACAACCTGAAGTCATACATCCTTACTATCAATCTGCTGAAGGTCTTGTGGAACAAATTCCTGGTGTTCACAGTCTGTTCCATAAGAACTATTCTCAGACATTTCATATTTATTCGGATCAATCGATTCTTCTTTGAATTCAATCTTGTAAGCAGCTCCAGCATTGTTGCAAAACGAATCATCTTTCACGTAAGACTCAGACTTACACTTCATTGTATCCATTTTTAAATCTTCCTAACATTGAGCCTGTCTGAGATATGGATTATACGTTAAACTGAAAAAAACCATCTGAGCAATTTTTTATCATTCGAGTTTATTCCCAAGTTGACAAAAAAATGTTTATTTAGATGTACAAAAAAAACAAATTGAGAAATGATAAAGCGACATATGACATTCTAAATCTTATGATTTCTGTGTTGCACAGAACTTATATCTACTTATGAGTTCTGTGGTATAAATGGAAAATAAAACGATAAGTTTAGGTTTTTATATTTTGTGAAACAGAAAACTGCTCTGAAATTCCCGATAAGGCCCAAAAACCCACACAAGCAACACTGTTTAATGAAATGAATGAAAACGCTATTGTCTAATTTCCACTAGTTATTTTATTTACGACCGGTGTCGGGCTTTATCCCACTGGTGAATTTTTATACTTGATAATGGGATAAAACCCGAAACCGGTCGAAAAACAAAAAAAACTAGTGGACATTAGTCAAAAATGTTTTCATTCATTTCATGAAAGTGATCATGAATTTCCACAAAATAAACAAGTCATCCGAAAAAAACCATCAAGCAATCCAAAAAGACGACAGAGCGGGCGACACCTATATTTTATGAATTGAACGTAAAACTCAAGGACTAATTTAATCCAAGTCACACACGTACAAATAGTTGTTTCATTCATTAATTATAAAAATATTCAACTCTTTCCAAAATCTTACGAAATAAGAAAATGTTCATTAAGCCAGTGTAGAGAATATATCCTGGAATAGCTCCCCAGAAGATCTGGAAAAGCACAGGAATTGGAAATTGAACTCAATCGAAGAGCAAATTTCAGAAACTGAAAAATACTTCGAGCTGCTTGGACATATTTTAATTATTCACTCAGTGAACATGAAATTTAGAATTAATAACTCGTACGTCAAACTCAGGGAAAACATTGATTACTGATGCAATTATAGCAATAATCAATTAATGTAAAGTAACAGATACGAAGATATGGAAGATTGATCTCTGAAACAGTAACCCAATGAAGTATTAGATACGCTTGAATAAGTTATTGTACAGTAAAATAGTTGTTGCTGTTTTGTGAACTTTTAATACAAATTTCACAATAAATAATGAGTAAATCAGTAATCGTTACTTTTGTAGTACACTAGTGTTAACATTTTCTGTATTTGAATTGATCTACGAGTTAAAACTGATTTTATATCAGTACATTATCTGTTTAATCAATTGTGTATGGGTGTAAACAGCTTTCCCAATTAAAACAACATTGAGAAGATTTTGAACAGACTTCCCTCTCATGATCTAGTAGCCTCTGCGATTGGGGAAATTTTTTAACAAAACATGCAATGAAACGGTTTTTTTCTACTGTGAACCCTAAAGTGGATGTCCTGGTTAGAATTGGTTCTGACAGTTTTAGAACAGACCTCTCTTGTGAAGTCACGTGAAAGTTTCAAAACAAAATTGCAAAAGAATGACCTTTCACTAGTGTGTGTTCTAGAATGGATATACAAGTGGTATTTGGTCCTGACTAGTTTCAAATATATTTCACATTGAACGTTTTTTCTTCGCTATGGACTTCCTCTTAAATGTTCATGTGCTTCACTGTTTGTCGTTTATGTGAATTTTATAGTGGTAGGTCAAACCGTCACTACGAGAAAAAGATTTGGAACATATTTTACACTGAAAAGGTTTTTCCCCAGTATGAATTCTGGAGTGATTTACCAAGTCGGAGCTACGGAAAAATGATTTCAAACATGCTTCACAAGTGTATGGTTTTTCTCCTCTATGAAGTTTCTGGTGAATGTCAAAACTGTTATAATCCACGAAAGATCTAAAGCATAATTCACATCGAAACTTCCTTTCGCTTTTAGGGTGATTTTCTTCTGTGTGAATTCTGGAGTGGCGAACCAAATAGGAATTACTTGAAAAAGTCTTCGAGCAAACTGAACAAGCGACTCTTTTCGAGTCATTATGGACTCTCATATGATTTGCTAACGATAGACATGACATGAAAGACTTCGAGCATGATTTGCACTGAAACATATTTTCCGCTTTGTGGATTTTTTCGTCACACTCCAATCCTGAAAAAAAAAACTTCAATTGTTCATTGCTCAATTTCATTACTGAAATACTAATTTCAAGTATATTGCAAGAAATTGTGGGCACAACCATCAATAGAACATTGAAAATTCAAAAGCTGTAACTTGTGACTTCTACAATTATTATAAAATTACATTTTACTGAGGTAGAGATGGTGAATACAACCCACAAAAATATTCACACTGAGCAGGAGGATTTTTAATTCTCTCCGAGTTTGAATGTAGTCAAGAGAGTCCATAAAACTATCTGCATGTGCTTTATTTAGTAAAATTATATTATAAAATTTCTACACAAAGTGAGTGAGCATACTTGAAGACTGACTGAATCAAATTGCCTAAAAGAACAATTTGTTCTTGGATATGATTTAATTCCTTCACAATTGAGAAATGGAGACCATAGAGTAAAAGAATGTTAGGTTATCGATTCTAAATGTTTGTTTTCCAATACTTGACATTTTAGCAAATAAAGGATGTTAGTTAAGTAGTGGCGTGTGAAATAAAGAATAACAAATCAACAGAACAAACATATTTCTCATTAACCTACCTCTATTGGAATCTGCAAAAGATTTTAATACAACACCTCCAGTGCTATTATTATTCCGAATAAATATTTCAGGATTCAAGTTGGTAGACTCTTGCTTGACCCAAATATTGTCAAATGTTTCATGAACTTTCATCTCATCCATATAATACTCATCTTTTACTCTGACTTTTGTATCGGAAAGTTTACATATGAATTCTTCAGGATTCCCCACTTCAGTTTTAATATCCTTTATAGATTCTGAAACTATTCATAGATGATCGCCACCTTGGCAAGTTTCCATTATAAATAAAGAAAGGTTTATCTAAATATTACCAACCGTTCTTGTGATTTTCACAAGTAGTCTTATGAATCTCATAATCAGAAATTAAATTATCTTTTAGGTCTTCCTTCAACATTTCTATTTTGTTATCAGTATGAAAATTATCATAAAGCATATCTCTGTCAGCTAATTTCAATTCTCTCTCATCCAAATCCATATTTCAGTCTTTGAGTACTCCCATATATGATATTTTTGTTAACAAGAAAAAATAATACTGGATATTAAAAAACCAGACAGGCAAGTGTCAACCTTGACACGGAACATCAAACTTCAGAAAGTATTTCATAGTATTACTTGCATTTCCGTGATGGAATGCAAAAGTCACAAGCCATCAAATTTATATTATAAGTGGCCTCGGAATACACGCACAATGAGTGACCTCGGAAAATACGCACACAAAGCTACAAAATTGGCCAATCAAAAAGAAGTTCAATCTTCCCATGTGATGACAAATCGTAATTTATAACCTTGCCCCAGAGGAAATATATTTTTACTCATCTAATCTCTGACATAAACAATGACCTAACCTCAAGATTTTCGTCCAGTTCAAAATACCAAATAAGTCTTTTGCAACTCATTTACAGTCTCTTGATGGTTTCAGTGTTTTCCCTAAATACTTTTTTTTTGTGTTTGTCATAAGTTTTTTCCTAAATTGCCTCACTTACCATTGACAAAATGTGAACCGTTTGTTTTATTGGCAGCATTTCTTTTACAGAGTACAATTCCTAAAGTACTTTACCCTTGGGTCTTCTACCAGCATTTCCATATTTTCATCTTCCTCAAAGCGGTCCATTTTACATTTACCAGTACAACTTGGAAGGAAAGTGAATTGAAATATAAAAAGTTAAATAAATGTAAACATAATTAAAAAAATCCCTATTAGATGGCCTGAGCTATTAGTGAAATCCGGTCAGGTGGAAGATAAACCTGCTTCCAAACATTCTAAAAATACTTTTGTATAATATAGTTCTGCCATCAATAAATGAAAACTTCCCTAAAGAAAAAGTTTGGTGTGTTATATTTAATGCAGAAAGTACTTCAAGAGTCAACCCTTGTTTCCTATTAGCAAATCAGGTTTCCGGTAATTTCATTTCCATGTGGACATTTTCTGTCTCTATGTGCAGGAATTGAGTATCTAAAATATGGAATATCTTGTACTTACCTGAGACCCCATTTTAACTTTAACACAAAAAAAATCCATATTTTGACCAGCTATCTTTTATTTTTACAGCAAATTCTTCTTCTCCTTGTTTATTGTGCATGGTTGGCACAATTTACTTGACTTTCAGCCACATGTATTTTTATTTTGGGCTTCAGAAAATAACAAGAAAAGGGTAGAGGTTCACAAAATAAAATACATAGATAAACAAAATATATTTGAAAGTTAAAAAAAAATTTTAAGGAAAAAAAGGCACTTATCGTCTTTCAATTTTCGAGAATCTTATCTGGGGATAGTTCTGATTTATGCTTGTCACTACAAATAATACTAAATAAACTACGAGGTCTGTTGAAAAAATGAAGTGAATTTAATTTTTTGTCGAAAAATATTCAATTATTCGCAATTTTTCGTATGTCCTTGAGCTCTATTCAATCGTCTCAAAACGCCATCTTTTCATGGGTCTATTGAATCTTGGGAATAGGAAAGTCGCAGGGAGCCAAATCTGGTAAATACGGTGGCTGGTTCATTACTACGGTGTTGTTTTTGGCCAAAAAGTTACGAATAAGCAATGACGAGTGAGCATATATGATGTAATTGGTTGATACTTGATGAAAATCGCTAACTAACGAATTCAAATAACACTTTATTGTAAGATTTTTACTAAACAGTTTCGCAAAAACGCAACACGTGTTTCGCCATACAAGGGCTTCTTCGGGCATGTCTGTACGCCCTAATTGAATGTACGTAGCCTGCGAAATTTGAACATTCAACTCATTTTTTAAACAGACCTCGTATTCTAAAATGTTTAATAAGTTTCAGTTTACGAACAGTAGCACTACTTGAACATTTTCTACAACAGTGTTATCAATAATTCGAGTCACTGATAATATGTGAATTCGAATTATAGTAGTTGACAGGCTGCAAAACATTTATTCAAATAAAGCTATCATTTCAATGTGTAATTATCCAATCTAGACGATTTATGCAGAGATGTGTTTTAAATAAGGCATTTTTCTATGACAATGTATCAAAATTGAGTAATTCTAACAGTTGTACTGAAAAAAATTAGACTCGACAATTCAACTAGGGCGTAACGAAATATACAGAACCTGAATGACTTTTCTTCTGAACCGATTTCATTAGTTTCCTCTTTACGAACACTCCAGAGCCTGACAAAATTTTAGAGTATAAAGAACGTTTCGCAAGAGAACTTATACTGAAGTGTTTTCTCTTTTGTGAATAAGAGAGTGTGACTTCAAGATAGAACTAGTTGTAAATGATTTAAGACATACCTTACATGTGTAAGGTTTTTCGCCTGTATGTATTCTGACATGGTTTACATAGTTACTTCTGTTAGTAAAAGATTTTGAGCAAATTTCGCATGGAAAAGGTTTCTCCCCAGTATGAATTCTGGAATGATTCGTTAAGGTACTGATCTCAGAAAAACGTTTTGAACAGACTATGCATTCGTAAGGTTTTTCTCCTGAGTGAATTCTAGAGTGCCCCGTCAAATGAGATTTACTGTTGAACAATTTTGAACAAACATCACATTTGAACGGTTTTTCTCCTGTATGAAGTCTGGAATGCGTTGCCAAAACATCCCTGGTGGAAAACTGTTTTGAACAGACTTTGCATTTATAAGGTTTCTCTCCCGTATGGACTCTCGAATGTTTTGACAAATTACCTTTGTGGGTGAAAGACTTTAGGCAAATCTTGCATTCGTACGGTCTTTCTCCTGTATGAACTCTGGAATGTTGCATCAAAGTACAACTTTCATAAAATAATTTTAAACACACTTCACATTTGTAAGGTTTTTCCCCAGTGTGAGTCCTAGAATGCCTTAGCAAGTTACTGCTGCTGGAAAAAAGTTTTGAACAAGTTTCGCATTTATATTTTTTTCCTCTATGGATTTTGAAATGCCTCCCAAAAGAAGTGCGGTTAGAAAAACATTTGGAACAGACTTCACATTTATAAAGTTTTTCACCAGTGTGTGTTCTGGAATGCCTCAGCAAATAAGTACTGTCTGTAAAACATTTTTTACAGGTTTTACATTCATATGGCTTCTCTCCTGTGTGAAGTTTGGAATGCCTGACCAAGGCAGACTTGAAGGAGAATGATTTCGAACAGATTTTGCAGCTGAACGGCATTTCTTCGCTGGAGAATTTCTGTTCATCTTGCCGAATCACTTTATCTGGAAAAAACAATTGAAAATTAAAATTCATTATCAAATTCAAATATGAGGACTGTTGAAAAAAATAAGGTGAATGTTGATGTATCTGGGGTGTGTACAGTTTTCTAGTTCGAAACAGTGTTCCAAGCTTTTGAGAAGCAGCCCTTGCAATTCCAGCGACATGATTGTGCCAAGACATATTGATGTCCATTTTAACCCCCAACAAGCTTATCGAAGCAGAAAGTGGAATTGTCTGTCTTGACATTATTATATCCGGTTCAGAGACATTTATCTTTTTGGAGATAACCGATGCCTGGGTTTTCGTGGCATTGAATTGAACCTGGTTACTTTCACCACAATTCGAAATTACTTCTAGATCCTCATTAAGACATGCAACCTCCTGGTGCCGGTGAAGATGTGCATCCGCAGCCGATGTCCTGGAATCCAAATGGAATGACGAGACAAGTGTGCTGTCGTCTGCAAAGCAATATATGGGATTCTTGTTTTTTTTCAATAAGCCATTGATATACAATGAAAAGATCCCTTTCATGAACACTCATGAAATATAGAGTTCAATTTAGGCACGATCCATTTTTACAATTGGTTGAAATACACTTATTACCTGCTAAAAGAATGAATGCAGTTTTTTTCAGCAGGTATCAAGCGTATTTCAACCAGCTCTGTGGAATTTGATCTGGTCACCATTAAAGTTAGAAGCAGAAATGTAAACCTAAATGGAATTCTCGGAAAACTTCCTGTATGTGTGTTCATGAAGATTATGAAGCAGGCATCTGAACATTTCATTCTTTTAACCTTGGTTCAAGGAAATATATCTGTTTCCAGTATTGAGATTTAATCATTTTCAGTAGTAAATTCCGTATCATATCCACAAACACAAACAATATTTCTCATGTTTAGAATATCTTGAATTTAGCAAAATTTGATAGTAGTATGAATCAGAATCTCCCAGATTTGAATCAAAGTTTGGCAGCAATCAAAAACACAAAGTTCTGAAGCAAAACATGGACTCACTTTTTTCACATTCTTCTGAGGAGCTTTGAATATCATTTTCATTGCATTCAGACTCAGCTTCAATTTTAACACTTTCAAAAAAAATGTTATCCACTTTTCCTACTTGGTCTGTTTCACATTTAATCAAGACTGGATCCAGAGATACCAGCTCTGGGCTATCAACGTAATTTTCTTCTGAGGCGCATTCGGTATTTTCCTCTTTAATTTTTTGGTCCAAGTCAAAACCTGAAATTGTCAACAAATCCTATTGCCGTTTAATCAAGTGATTTTTTTAGTACATGTTACTGAAAAACAATCTAGGTATTTCAATTTACCGTTTAAATATTACATACCGTCTTTGATTTGTTCGTTCTCTGTAAAAGTGGTCTGCTTGAGAATTTTAGAATCCAAAAGTTCCTTCACTAAATCAGTTGTTTGAGTATTACAGTTTTCCTGAAGCAACTCTTCTTTAATTTTAAATTCCAACTTGACATCGCTAATATCCATTTTCGAAATATTAAATATTATTGAAGATTTATAGCGTCAACTAGGAATGTAAAATATGTTCCTATAAATTATATCAAGCTAAGCAAAAACCAACTAACATAACCACAAAAGAAAACTTCAAAACCAATAACACTCTTCTTTTTTTTCTGAGGGTTTCATATTCAGAGAATGGATCCAGGTCCAGGGAAGTGATTTTTACGTTTTCATTAGCTGATGAAAACAAGGCCAATTTAGTAATTTCTCAACAAAAAATCGACACGCAGATTTTTAATATCAAAACTGAAGTTCACACTGTCATTTGTCATATCTTACTAGTCTTAATTGAGAAATTAAGATGTATAAATGAATTTACCAGTCGTGAATTTCTTATTAAGACACCCTTGTTTACAAATGAGCAAATTGCAAATGAGCTATGTAGCATCATATAGGAAAGGATAATAATTACTAAACAAACACTAGCGCCACTCAGTCGTGGTTATCTAATGAACATTCAGAAGTAGGTATATAATATATTTCAAAATATGTGGAAAAACACCCGAATACAATCATTGATATCCAGAGTAATGATGAATTATCAGTGATAATAACGGGAAATTCACTTCAAATTTCTACCTCCTGATCAACAACAATAATAAAACAATACATAGGAAGCATCCGACCATATAACTCATAATTATGTGTGACATAAGTTTGAGATCTGTGCAACGGACATTTGAATTTTGACAACTGAAAGATCGTCTCTAAAAAGTTGGAACTTTGGAGTTCCATAGTTTGAACTAATTGATTTGTCCACCAGATACCGCCAGGGGTATATTTTTTTAACGGGTCTGAAAATTTGGAATTTTCAATTATGTATTGTGAAGAAAGTACCATCTGTAATTCTGAGCAGTTTTTACAAATATATTGAGGTAATGTACTTGTTGGAAATCAAAATGTTTCAAAACTAAGACAAATGAAGGAAATAAATAGCTAAGTCTATGTAAAGGGATGGTATCATAAAAAGTATTTCTAGTTAATATGGAATCATTTCAAACATAAAATAATCATTCTGATTTTCATCATTATGAAACATTTTCGTTCCTTGTTTGAATTCTTCAGTGGACCAATGAAGAATGGAAAATTGCTATAACAAAAAACCCAAATTTCAAATAAACATTTTATTACATGGCGGGTAATATACATGCAATATTGTAAAGTATAAAATTTTTTACTCCCTAGCTGTGACATTAAATTGGTGTTTTTCAAGATTTGGTTCTGAGTGGCCTTTACTGTCTCGTGAAGTTACTCTTGTTTAAAAGACGTTTTCAACAGAGGTTACATTTGAATGGTGTTTCCCCTGTGGAAATTCTGGAATGCACACGTAAATCACTCCCGCTAACAAATGATTTTGAACAAACTTCACACTTTCGCCTTTCAGACAATGGAAGTCCGAACTGATGAAATATGCTTTATTGCCGGTAGATTCATATCTTATTGACAAAGCTTGGTTAAAATAATGAAAAAAAAAACAAATTACACATAGCGAACGCTACCGAGTTACATTGCTAGTATATTGAATAAAATTTTCAAGCAGATACTGAATATATGTATATACAACAGAAAAAGATAACGGAATTAGTTTGTATTTACATAGCACAATACAACACTTTACGAATTTACAATACTGATTACTCAAAATGTATTGGGAGCCAGACATAACGCAAATTAAAAAGTATCTTGAGAGCACTCTGATAAATTATAATAGGCTCTCACAAAAAATCCTCCAAATCTTCCCTCGTTCCTGTTATGGTATGCGCCTTTCAGATGGGATGGAAGGCGATTGAATATTTTCACCCCATTATAAATGGAAGAGTCTTTAAGGGAATATTTTGGAATGGGCAAATAATAGCAATACATTTGAATTTCGTTCTAAAATTCGAGCAATTCCGATCTTTAAATTCCGCCTTCTTTGCTACATCTTGACTGTGACCATGCTATGCCGATTGCATCCTGTATGAAGCTCCATATTTGACACAAGTCGCGTATGTGAGAATAAGTTGAATTGTTGATCAATTAATCCATAATGAATGTATTGGAAGGGAAGGGTAGAGGTTTACGAAATAAAAGTGCACACATAAACCAATATATATTCAAAAGTAGAAATAATATAAATGGTTAACATTCAAGAATTTATTGAAAACACTTCCCCAAGTGATTTCAATATATTCAGTTTACGCCAGAGGTTCCAGTACGAACTATCATGCGAAGCTTACCTCCAGTAAGTTCGGCTGAATCATGCTCAGCATGGGCAGTAAACAAAGAGAAGAAGAATTTTGTCAATTGGAATTGGATATTCAATTTCTTCACATGGAAGCAGAGAATGTCTTCACTAGGCAAGATTATTAAATATGACAAGTTACTGATGAGTAGAACATTTTTGTTTGTGAAACATACTTTTAATTTATATAGCAACTCATTAGAACGAACTAAAAAGTTAGCCCTTTCTACTCCTGAATAAGTTCTCCATAACAATTTTTACATTGCGGAAGGTGAGAATCCAAAACATGACAAAAAAACCCCGATTTCCTCCACAAAAATGTTTTGTTCAATATAAGAAAATACTTTTTTCCACTGTAATGAATTGTAATTAAGTATCTTTACAGTTGTGTTGGTACAGTATTACGTTGTTAAAAATGATAGTCTGGGGGAATAATTAAATATACAGAGCGTGCTTTTGAATCTTGAATGAATTTCCTTCAAATCTATTTCACTGATTTTTCATCACTCCTGTGCATGACGAAAGTTTGAAGCAGAACTAACATTGAAGTGTTTTCTCTTTTGTGAATTAGGGAGTGTGACTTCAGGATAGAACTAGTAGAAAATGATTTAGAAAATACCTTACATGTGTAAGGTTTCTCACCTGTGTGTATTCTGAAATGTTTTGCATAGTCAATTCTTCAAGTGAAAGATTTTGAACAAAATTCGTACTTCATATTTTCCAGTTTTTCGCCTGTATGAATTCTGGAATGTTTTGCCAAATAACTAGTATTTGAAAAACACTTTGAACAAACTTTGCACTGATGTTTTTCTGTTGTATGGAGTTTGCAATGTTTTACCAGGCAGCTACGTCTTGAAAAAAAATTTGAAGTTATAACATAATGGTTTTTCTCGCGAATGAAATTTGAGATGATTTATCAAGTCAACTTTATGAAAAAATGACTGTGAACAAATTCCACATTTATATGGCTTTTCTCCTGTATGAATTCTGAAATGATCTGTCAACCTACTTTTTGTGGCTAAAATTCTTGAACAGAATTCGCATCTATTACTAGCTTCACTTGTGTGTTCGTGACTTTTGAAATAATATTTCAATCAGATATCACATTTGAAACATTTTTCCCCTTCGTGATCTCCTAAGTTACCTTTGCGGGAAAACTCTTGGACAGACCTCACATTTGAAAGGTTTTTCTCCTGTGTGAATTCTCGTATGTTCAACAAAGGCAGACCTACATGAAAAAAATTGTAAACAAATTTCGCATTCATGTAATTTATTCCTTCTTGGAATTGAGCAGGAAGAACCTTCAAGTGAAGATTTTGAGCTCATTCTGAAATTGTATGAATTGTCCTTTTCATGAAATTTCTTGTGTCTCCTCAAAGTCCAGGTTCAGAGCAGAAATTACAGAGAAACGGTTCTTCTCCTCTATGAATTTTCCCATCAGTTTGAGTACCTGAAATAAATAATCCTAGTTCATTTCATATATGTCTAAGTAAAAGTAAGAGTCATGTTAGAAAATTTTTTGAAGCTTGAGTTGTTACAAATTTTTCAGAAGATACTAAATATTTCATTTCATTCAGTTATTTTCAATTATAATTCATTCCATACTACTGAACTGAACTATAATTCCAAAACAAACCTTTCTGTGCTTGATGCGAAGATGTACTAGACAATACAAGTCTTTGCCTTGCTCTAAACCTGCTTTGTCGTTGTCGGTTTAAATATCGTTTTCGTGCAAGTTCAGCTTGCTCGATACTGAAATTTATAAATAGTTTGGTTAAAACATGCATTTAATTATGTCATAATATAAGTCTATTACTTTTGCAGTTGATCGACCATAGATGTATGTGGCGTATTACTCAGTACTGTGATTGCATTAATATCTCCCATTTGTTGCTGTTGCTGTCGTTGTTCACGCAATAATTTTCTATATTTTCTTTGGCGTTCAGCATTAGATAGTGGTCGACGTTTATTTATTTGAACATCATTTTGTGGTTGTTCTTGCTGTGGCTGGACATCGCTAGATTGACTGATTGTAGTACATGCATTCATTTTATCAGCTTTTTTCTTTTCTCTGTATCTTCTTTGACGTTCAGCATTTGAATATGGTCGTTTTTGTGTTGACTGTATATTTCCTTGAGACTGTTGCTGATAAACATCTGTAACAACTTCCATTTGAATAGCGCTAAAATAATGATTTGTAAATAGATATTGAGCGTTGTATAAGAGGGGGAGAGAAAGAAGCTTGCTGGTTGGAGTTTTATAATAATTATAAACAATATGTGTATATATTTTCAACAACTTTCATCAGTCCATGTGGTAACATGGACTTATCACAGAGAAAGACTCCGCAACTATTTCCAAAATTACTCTAAGTGTATACCAGCAGATTATAACATGGGCAGATCCTGAAAATCCTTCCATACTACAAAGGTCAGCAGTTCGTACTTACGATGAACTAGCTTCTTTTTCAGTTAACTCTTCCTTGATCTTGCTCAAGTTATTTCCAAAAAAAGTATCATTATCCTCCATTTTGAGTCGTGCAGATTCATACTCAGCAATAGCCGATGTTATTGGCAAATACTCTGGGATATCTACGAAGTGTTCGACTTTTACAATGATTTTTTCCACTTCCTTAAGGAGATCAGAATTATGCTGTTCCTGTACCGAAATTAATTCATTATTCTCATGTTTTATGTTTAAATGTCCGTTAATGCCTGAAACTATCGCAAAGGAATTTTTCTACTATTCCAAGAGTTCTCTGAAGATAGTATTGAAACACTCAATGTGATTAACTAATATACCTTGTACACTCACCTTCCTTCAAATCCTCAGAGGAGCCCCAATCACCATTTTCCACTCTGTTTTCATTCTGTTCTAATAGATCAGAGCATGAACTAGCTTCTTTTTCAGTTAACTCTTCCTTGATCTTGATGAAGTTTTTTTCATAATAAGTATCATTGTCCTCCATTTTGACTGGTGCAGATTCATATCCAGCACTAGCTGAGGTTATTGGCAAATACTTTGGGATGTCTAAGTTTTCTTCTTTTATAATGATTTTTTCCACTTCTTCAAGTAGTTCAGAATTATTCTGTACCGAAATGAATTCATTATTCTCATCTTTTATGTCTGAATGTCCGCTAATGCCTGAAACTATCGCAAAGGAATTTTTCTACTCTTCCAAGAGTTCTCTGGAGATAGTTTTCAGGAATATTGAACTCTTACCATTTTTGCCTTTACTGCTGTGTGAGTCGAAAAGAACAGTATCTTCACATTCTACAAAATCTATTTCAATCTTAATATCCATTTTTTAAATCTTTGAGTACCTTAAAATTATAAATTTCGAATCCTAAATTCTAACCAACAAACAAAATTGAAATTATATCTTTATTGCCACTTGTCAGGGTTGCCTGATTTTGTTTTTGTCCCAAAAAATAGGTAATCGACTGTATTAAAGTAAAAATGGTTGTATATGTTTCAGATATTTCATGATTGGCAACACTGATATTTGACACTGGAAAAATCACTACTCAATACCTCAGAGTAATAAAAATTTATATTATTACTCTGAACTCAATACTCAAAAGTCAACACCACTAAGGGGGAGAACCTTAACTTTCATACTGTTACGTTTTTACCGTGGGTTTAATAATAATTGACTACACTGAACAATAATCAAACTCAACTTTATTTCAATTTCGATATGACAAAACACTTCAACTGAAACTATTTGAATGTCTATCACCTTTTTATATTGCTCCGCGTACCACACTGTACTTGCACTAGACTAGACTGCCTGATAGGCGAGCGGATAATGCTTATATTTGGCAATCGAACGTGCTAGATTTTTCCTTGGGCTTCCATCGAACGACTGTAACGGTGTTCTCGACCATAGTCCATTGTATATTGTTTTTGGTTCTTGACACAACATGTAGAATGCAGGCGAACATCATCGAAAATTCGCGAAACTTCACTCGGGCCGAGTGCTCTCCTAGCCACGTCACAGATGACTAACGACTACCAGTGGCGGACTGCGTTACTTTCTTCAGGGCATGATTTATAACAATACATATACCCTACCAGATGACAAAACGCACGAGCACGTGCAACCAATGACCTTTGTAATTTCATGGCGGGTGCTAGAAGCCCCCTGGAAAAGTGAAACGCATTCGCGACGTTCGCGAATGGTATCAACGAGTATAACTTTTAAAT